>PVJO010015791.1:0-44021 GCA_004026905.1 Hystrix cristata | reverse complement strand
AAAATATGGAAAATGATAAATGAACCTGCTGTAAATAGGGAGGGAGGGTGCAGAGGGGAGGGGGGAGAGGGGGGAGAACCAAGATACATCATGTATAGGTACAGAATTAATGTAATGAATGTGACCATTGTATGTAGAATGTACCAATACATGTTCTTGGTTTAAAATAAAATTTAAAAAAAAATCCTTCTAGGAGATAGTTTTGGTCATAATTGAGGCTTTTCTATTTCAGGTGTTCCCTTCCTCCTAGGATATAATATTTTTGCCTCTCAGCTGAAAGCTTTGAGTATTTATTGACATCCCCTTTGCTCCCGCTGCTTCAACTTACTGGGCTTGGACTCAAACTTCCATCTTTGCAGCACTGAACAGCTGTTTAATTAAACTTTTGTTCAGCTCCTTGTTTTCTTGGATCCTATTTTCTGTTGGGGCTTCGGAGTCTCACCCTGGGCACATATGTTAAGGAGTTAGTGACCTGAAAGTTTGGATGATTTATTCATTTCATGTCACCTTTGGTGCTTGCTCTCTATAATTCCTCCCCTCAAGTCTCAGCCCTAAATGTCACCGTTTCCTCCTCAACCCACTAAGAAAGTCCTCCACTTGGGTCTGTTTCCCCTGCCTTGTGAAGTGGATAGCACCCCAGTGAGCAAGTGGTGGCGACACAGAGCTCTCCTCCCATGCTGCTCCTCTCAGGGATCTTGGCCCTTCCTTTCCAATCCTGCCTGCCATGTGCTTTCTGTGTTCTCCACACAATTGTTTTACTTATGAGCTTTTATAGTTGTTTTCAGCAGGAAGACTAGTTCATCACACCCAGAACCAGAAAGAAATGCAAACATTACTTTTAGGAAAAGAAACTGGTTTGGTGAAGTTCAAGTAGTAACGCCAAGTAATGGTTATTGGGTGCTCACCGTGTGTATGCACAGTTCCATGGTTTAACATGCACTTTTTTTTTTTATCTAAGTCCATGCCAGTTGGATAGTCTTATCATTCCAATTTTACAGATGAGAAAATTGAGATTATGAGATTTCAATAACTACCTTGTCTTATATGGATAGTAAATGGCTCTTCTGGGCTTTGCTACCAGGCCTCGGGTCTATCTTCTCTTAATCACTACAGTACATCAACTCTCAGCAGGCCTTGGGACAGGGGTTCTATTTTAAATGCGAGAGGCTGATAGCCTACATTCTCAGGAGAGGAAAAACAAAAGATTTTTTTGTTGTTTGGAGAAGTGAAGGAAGTAATATTTAAAAGTGATAAATTGAAAAAAATGAAACCACAGAAATAATATATTTTTAAATGGTGGAATTGAGTTAAGTCTTTGTAAATTCATTAGTAAGAGTTGTGGAGTGGCCAAGAATGGGTTGTGAGGATGAACAGACACTTGGAAGATCTGTGACTGATTTTCTATAGTGATAAAGTTGTTACCTGATATTTTATATATGAACATTCCCTCTCAAATAACTTTTTACTGCTTTCTGGTGATGGTTCATTTTAATTTATTGTATTTTAAAAGAAAGTTTAATATTTGTTCAATGAATGAAAGAGGGAGTACAACTCCACCAGCAATGACCTACAATCTCAGCTTCATCTTATCCCTGAAATTAGTGGTTGGGTCCCATTGCAGAAGTACAGAGGCTGCCCCACTAGAGGGCATTGAGGTCTCATCTCAATTTGGTGAGCGAGGGTGTGGTTTGATTTTTATATCTCCTGATAGTTTGACATATTACTAGTGATGGTGTTAAAGAAAGAACAAAGCTAAAGGTATAATTTACCTAGTGCAATTTGGAGGAAAATGTAAAGAAGTTGTGTTATTCTTTAATTCAGTTCCTCAATAACTAATTATTTATATTAATGAAAAGTCAAGAGTTTTACTTAAAATTTTATATGATACTATTCAATTTGTAGGCATTGATTTATCAGGAAAAATATATTACTGGAAATTTTTTTCTGTATAACCCAATTTTGAAGATATTTGATGTTTCTCCCCAGCTATATGAAGTAGGAGCTGAATTACTTCCTATAGAAGTGACTTAAAGAGAAACTCACCAAACAGTTGATGGTGATTATGTCTGAGTGAGGAAACCATGATCTGAGAGAGTATAAAGATGTTTGCTTCTTATTTACTATACCTCTGTGTTATTTTAGTTTTTATAAACCCACAAATTTTAATTTAAGTAAAAAGAAGTAAAAAAATCAATTGCATATAAAATTAAATTAAGGAGATAATTATAAAAATGATTTTGATATATGCCTAAGTGTATGTACACATATGCCAAGTGTACATAATCTGCTTAAATATGAAAAATATTATGTCTACAAGGGATTATTCTGTGTGCATCAAAAAGGAAATTACATTTATTATTTAGCATCTCTTTGAGTTTACAGTGGACAGTGATATATGGATTCTGAGAAGGTCTTCAGAAATTAAACATATTTGATCATCTAACCCAAAATATGCCAGTTTACTTGGCAATGGAACATTTTTTTCTTCACATTTAAGAAAACAGTTAAAAACACAACTCATTTTGAGGAAATCTGATGTATACAAAAGAATACATATAGTCAAAATAAATTATGTTCTGAAAAAGGTTTTTCATATTAACTTCAAACTGATGAAAAATATAAAGGTATATTCCATATTGTTATTTTTTAAATTAGACATGTATAAGTACCTTTTACTTCTCTTGGAAATATATAAAATATGTAAGTCAAAACATCCAACGTATAGAAATAATGATGGAAAAACTCGTAAGTGCAAGTAGTGACCCTATGATATCACTTACAAAACACCCCTGAGGAGTCGGATGGCCCTGGTTTCATTGCTGAGTTGAGAAGGCACGCTTCCTGTCCAAAGGACTGCAGAGTTCAACCCCTCCACCAGCCCAGTAAGGGAACATCGCAGAGGAACCTGGCCAGAGCACACAGAGCATGTTGGAAAAAGAGGACATCTTTAGGAACACTACTTTTCAGGACGGAATTTAAATTTAAGATGGAACAATGAGGTAAGCAGGAGGCTGCACTTTTCTCCCCCCTGCAAATAGAGATAAGAGGAATAGTCGATGGTGAAAGCAACCCTTGAGAATAATTTGGGACATATTAAGAATCAGCAAGGCCCGGATAATGGGATAATGACAAAAGATAGCAATCTAAATTGAGCAAGAGCAAGAATTATTTTCTGATCAACATTTGCTTAGCATATAGTGATTATGTGTGAAGAGTATCTAATATCATCCTTGGAACTGTGAATTCTTAGTAAATTTGGTAGTATGAAACTATGTATGTATTATATATTTAGATGTTATTGCTCAGGATAATTTGTCATTTTCTTCAAGTCCTTATTCATTTTTTTTTCATGAAATGTAGGTTAAAGAATCCCATCAGATATCTGATGTGGGTGAGCATATCTAATTAGCACAGCAAAATTTTGTTGTCTCAATTCGGTCAAACATGATAGAGATGAATTATTATGATAAGAATGTATTTTAAAATGCTTGTTTTGCCTAAGTATATATTTAAAAACTTATAAACTACCGTTTTATGTGTTTTAAACTTTGCATGACAGTTTATATAAGCATGCTTTTACCACTTGAGTTTTTCTTGCCATTATATTTCTGAGTTTCATTTATAATAATACATATCATTAGAATTCATTCATTTCAATGGCTGTACAGAACTGTTACGTGAAGAAACCACTTAGTGACATCTGATCCTGTCCCTCACATTCACTCTGCTACTTATCTCCCCCTGCTTAGCATTTTGCTTCTCATTTTCTCAGGATTCAAGAATCTTATTTTCCTTTGGCTAATATGATTCCGCTCCATGCCGACATGAGGGTGTTTCATTGGCCTCCTGAAGTACTCGTATGTGACCTGAGAAGAGCCACTAGAGGAGATGATTTCTTATGTTTCAATCACGTAGACAGTCTATGAATCAAAAGGGATTTTTCAGAGTGAGTTTAACAATCTATTTTCATTGCTCCGTGTGTCACCATTTTCCTGGAAACTCTTACTTATCAGGTAGAACTTTACCTAGGAAGGTTCTCTGACAGCTCAGTTACACTCGGGGCTGGATTCCACAGTGAAGCCAGAAAGCTGTAAGTGTTGCTCTCATTTCTATGGTAACGGTCTGAGGGGCCACAGATGGGATCATTGATTCACTGTAGGACCAGACAGAGAAGAAGGAACTGAGTGGTGAGGAAAACCCCTTTTAGTCAGAAATTTTTCATTAGGAGGTCAAGACCTTTGAAAAATTAATGGAAAAGTACCAACAATTCCTTTACGTATTTTTTTTTTTTGGTTTGCTTTAAATAAGTACTGCATTTTTCTTAACTAGGGAATTTTACATTTGTGCCACAATGAATCCTTTTCCCCTTCACTTCCCCTGCCCCTTTCCTTTTCTGGACTGTTAGCCCTGTCCCAAGCCTTTTTCTTTGCACTCTAATAGGGTTGCCTCTCTGACCCAGTATGATCTAGAATGGTGTGTAATAACTATAATGTGCAGCTAGCTATGAATAATCCAATACATACATGGTGGTTCTCTGAGGGACAATCTAGTAAATACTGTCCAAGTAGTGCTGTGCAGGTTCCCTGCATTATCCAGGGAAAAAGAAAGTCTCCTGAGTAGGAGTCAGGGTGGGGGAAACTGAGCAGCTTTCCAGTTCCTCTTGCCTTTGATCTTTATTATTCAATCTCAAATTCTGAATGTTTAGAGTGCTTCTTTCATAATAAAGTATAATTGCAAAAATATTAAAAGTCAAACTAGCTTTTATTTTGCTCACCCACTACCATATTTCTTTTTTTGGAGAGGGGCGGTTGGTGCTGGAGATCAAACTCAGGGCCTTGTTCTTGCTAGGCAAGTGCTCTACCACTTGAGCTAAATCCCCAAACCTCCCATTACCATATTTAGCATGAAAAATTAACAAGTCACTGTACCAACCAGGAAGGGATACGCCACACCATTAGGCAATATAAATCCCATTAAAAAGACTTTGGTTTAAGGTTGTTGTGGCCCTCCAGGGAAAATGGAGAAATGCTCGAACATTTCTGTGTGGCAAACTGGTTAGCTGTTGGTGGCCACATTTTAATTTCTACTCCCTAGGGACTATACTATAGCAAAAGGGTCTTGGAGCTTTGAAAAATTATGTGTACGTAAAGAACAAATAAACATCATTTTTATATCTAGCAATTATGTTGAGGTACTATTTTTGTTATGATCATTACTACAGTGCTTCTTTTGAAGTCACTGAGCAACCTGTTAAAATTTGTGCCGTTTGTCAACTCCTTTATCAAGTTTGGAGGCAGAGAACTAAGGGAGTTCTCCAGCGAGAGTGAAACTACTTATTTTTATTACTGCAACACGGTTACTCTTCGATCTATGTTTGGTCCCTATATATTATCCCTTAGTGCCCACTTACCAAGTTTCTTTATAAGTTATAATAGATTTTTAGAAACCCTGAGCAAATTCTGCTCTTTTAAGTCCTGAAGGGAAGTTCCCACATAAATGTACAAAAGCATCAAACTCTGTAGTAGTTGGGCAAAATTCTTCTCCAAAGTTATCTTCAATCAATCTTTTAACAAGAAGATCCACTTTTCCTAAGTTTTTAAACACTAAAAAGGAGTTGTAGCTATCATTCTTAGGTTACACTTTTGCTGACGAGTGTATATATTAGCATACAGATGTATGTATACACACATACTCAAGTACATGCATGTTCATGAAACAAACTATATCTTCAATTTCTAAGTGTTGCTGCTTCCTTGAACACATGCTTTTTCATCCTTGGAACCTCAAAAAGCAGTGTTTTATTATTGTTTGTTACTATTGTTGACAAAAGTCTTAGTTTAAAATTGAATTGATATTACATCTCAATTTCTCTGAGACAGTAAGAGATTTTGTGATTTACCATGATTTGTGAATTGCTTCTACTGCTATTTGCTTTGCTATGATTTCTAAAAGCAAGAAGCACTCTATGTACATCAGATGAAAGGTGAGTGGCGCTTGAGCCACGATGTCATCCCCTCCGCTCCCAGAGCCGAGGAGGATGTGTCTACGTCTCCCAAGAGCTGGTGCAGGTGTCCAGGGACTCAGGAGACCATCAGACCTGCCCACCTTGGCCTCCTGGCAGTGGCTGGCTCTTAGATGGGAGAGCTTGTGGAGTGGCCAAAAGTGGTGCTTGCACTCAGATACACCCTCATTTCTGTAACCTGAAGAAAGGAACATTTTGACCTGTTCTGAAGAGAAATGACTCATTCGTGTCACTGTGAGAAGGGCAGGGACATATCTGGCCTTTGGGTACAAGAAGCCAGGACTGAATTCTGCCAGCACTTGTTCTTTCCCTTCCTCAGCCCTGCTTCTCTTGAGCATTTCCCATGGCAGAGCACATGCAGCTCCTGCACAGCAGAGCCTCCTTTTCCTCCCCACGGCAGAGGAGGACCAGGCCCCGTGCTCCAACTGGGGGAGGTCTGGGGGTTTCCATCGGCCCCCTCAGGTGGGTGGGTGTCAGTCCCAACCCACTCGACAATGTGTCAAATAGGGCGCTACTGACTTTTTCTTTCTTTACGGTGCTGGGAATTGAACCCAGGGCTTCGCACAGGTAAGGCCAGCAGTTTACCTCGGAGTTACATCTCTAATCCCTAAGAGAGTTTCTGTTTTCAGGATTACAAGTTCAATCCCAGCCTGGGCAACTCAATGACTCAGTGAGACCCTGTCTCAGAAATAAAAAGGGCAAGAGGTGCAGCCCCATTTGAAGGCCCTGGGTTTGGTCTCCAGTACTGTGAACAACAACAAAAAAAAAGTGCTTCAGAGGTACTCAGACTCGGTTGCCAAGCTGGTCTCAGTCTGTAGGCCCTTGGCTCAAATCACCTACTGTAATTTTTTCTAGTTAAAATACATATGGTTATCAATTGTGTATTTTTCAGGCTTAAAACCTACGGGAAACTAGTTAAATGATAATTTACATGATCTTTTTTAGGTTATGAGACAGACTATACAGAGTTACACCTTTCAGAATGAATTTAAGAAGAATATTATGGTTGTAAATACAGAACCCGTATATCTATCCTAGTCTGATTTTTTAAAAGTATGAGACAGGATTAATAAAGCCTAATGGAGTAAAAGATTAGTATTTATTTATAATAGTGATGTTATTGAAGAACATCAAAATCCTCTCAAAAAGACAATATTAAATTCCTATATTGTATCAGAGTAAGTCTGTACACACCAAAGCTAAAGTTGTGGAAAAGTTTAATGTTGGAGGTCTGAATGGAGAAACTGAGAAGAATAAATTAATGAATTTTAATGCAATTTTTAAAGAAATGGAGCACATATATTGTTTGTTTCCTGTCTTAGTTTCTTCAAAATCAACTTCTTCTAACAAAACACGGCCATTATTCCTCCATAAGAGAACTATGCATTCTTCTGAAAGATGGGTTGTTGTACAAATGGGAGTTTCTCCTTCAAGATACAGAGGAGGATGCACTCAACACATGCCCAGTTTTCCTCAAGGGGAGACATTTCCTGAGGGACCCATGAACTGGGAGTAGGTTTGAGGAATTCTGAAGGCCATTTACCCTTGGTCACAGTTTTGCCTCCAGTGACTTATTAATCTGTGCAATCTTTTCTTTTGGATTCCTTGAATAAAAGTTGCCAATATTCTGTGACAGGGAACTCATTTTAGACCTGAAACCACAATCAGATTCCCTGCTGCCTTTGCAAATATGAAAAGTGGGAGCTGAAGGCTCAAGCAAATCTGGGAGGGGTATGTGTAGGGGGTTGGGTGGAGAGAGAGTGCAGAGCAGATTCCAAGTTCATGAAGCCAAACTGCTGTGTGGGAGGACACAGGCCTGAGACAGATGCAGGTCCTTATCACCTTTCAACACAGCAGTCCTGCCCACTTAGGAGAGGAAATCCGATAAACACTAGACAGTAACCAATCAGCCTCTGTTTGTCTTTCTTTGGAATAAGTAAGCAAGAAGAGGACAAGAGTGTGACACAAGAAGGAAAGCCAAGCAGCAGGAGGAAATATGTTCTCTCATGTGTGCTGCGGCATTATTGATATCATCCATTTACTTTACGGGGTTAAATGAAGTTTTACACAACATTACGTTTTTTTCTATGGAGGAGAGTGTTCTGAGTTCTAATAAATGACTTGTAAATGCAATCTTGGACTGCAACACATCAAACATATTTAGCTGTTTTTTTGAATTAAGCGTGCATGTATCCCATGTACTGTGGTGACATATATATGGGACTATGATATGTCAGTTATGACTGGATGGTCTTCCCAGAGTTCTTTGGAGTGACAGACTAGATACATTGTTCTCTTAGGCTATGCCCGGAAGTACATACATTTCAGCAAATAAAACAAACTGAGGTTAAGCTAGGAAATGCTAGGAAATTATTCTAGAAATAATCACCTTTTATACCTAGTTTAATTCTACCACAATTATTCATTGTACTAGAGAAATGCTTGTATCAGTTAGTTTTTAGAGGATCACACACACCCTGTCTCCAAATTCAGTGGCCTAAAACAAAAACTACTTACATGGCTCAAATGTCTGTGGCTTGGTGGAGGCTGGGCTCTCCTGGGCAGCTCTGTCTTAAGTGTGGTCACACAGTTTGGGCTTAGGTCAGTTTCCACGGGCCCACTCTGGCACCCAGCGAGTGGAGGCAGCAGTGTGCGGGAAAGCTCTTCTTATGGCGACTGCCTCTTACGGCAAGAGGACAAGGCAAATTCAAGGCATCCAGGGGGCTGGGGATTTATCTCAGTGGTTAGAGTGCCTGCCTAGCAAGCACAAGTCCCTGAGTTTGATACCTGGCACCAGAGGAAAAAAAAAAAAAAATTCAAGGCATCCTAAGGTCTATGCTCATCGTCGTGCACTGTCATCTTCACTTCATTCTGTTGTCCAGAGCAACCCCAAATCAAGGTGTGAGTAAACATATTCTGCTCTGTTAGTGGAGGGAAGAGCTGCAAGGTCTATGGCAAATGGTACAGATAAAGGAAGGGACTGACTTAATGGAGCTAATGATGTATCTAGCACAATGATGATTGGCCCAATGAGCTTAAATTAGATCTACTCCTTGAAGATTCAAATGTCTATTTGAGTAAGTAGGGTTTGGGGATCAGGGACAGAGGAACAGGGCACACTTTTGAGTGACATGCCTTGCAAAGGCACGGTGCCTAAACCTGCCGTTTAAAAATTCAGGATCCCCCTGAATCTGAGAAGATTTAAAAAGTTTGATGCACTGATCCTGCAGAGGTTGTTGGGACCATTAACGTCCATCTCAGAGACATCACAAATGGAATCAACCAGGAACTTTTCCATCAAGTCACATTGACAGGAAGTAGTTCCCTGACAGAGGCAGGAATCTATGGGAAATGAGCACCCCTCTGACCAGCTGGGGGGCATTCCAGTTAACTGAGAAAGTCTTAGGAATGCCTGGGAAGTGTTGGAGGTGCACTTTTGGATCACTATCTAATCAGGACTACAGAGAAGAGAGAATGACGCAGTAGCTGGTATGGTGACTACGCTCAACTTTTGTGGGGGGGTATAAATACAAAAGTTTTATTACACTTTTTAATAATTTCCTGGCAATTGTGTTAAATCAGTCCATCAAACTTCTTCTTTAGTATTGGCTTTCTTAGCAATGCCTCGGTGGGTGTTTTACAAATGGTCAGCCTATCTGGGTTATTAAAACAGTCAAATTCTGGCATTTCAGAGTCAGTCCTATTCTCAGAATTTTTTTTTAAAGTTTGTCTTCTCCTTCCTGTAGTTCAGTCAAGAGATTCCAGAAGCCACTATGACTTTCTCTGACTCCATCTCCTCGCCTTTTCGGGCAGACTCAGACTTCTTCTTGGTTGACCATGACTTCCAACCAGCATCTAACCAGGCTGGGAAGAAGGCTCCAACATCCTTTGCCAACAAGGGGCTTTTTCAGGTAAAGCTGTTTTAGGCACTGACCATCCTTTGCAAAGTTGAGCCATCTGTGCTAGGCAACCTTTGATTGGTTGCATGTAGCCTGCACTGCCTATGCCTCTGTGCTTACATTCTCTTTCCCAACATGCACATACACATGCACTGCAGACTGCCTAAGATTACAGTGCCAATTCTCATTCTTCCACAAACTGTTGAGGGCAGAGTAGTCCATGGGTCTCTCTTTACCCTCTCTCCCCAAATCTCTGCCCTTTTTCGAATCTCATGGGGGCTAAAAAAAAATGTTCAATTTTTTTTTTTTAACTTTGAGACAGAGTCTCCCTAAGTTGCCCTGCTGGGACTTGAACTTGTGGTCTTCTTATCCCAGCCTCCCTCAGTGCTGGGATTTCAGGCATGTACCACCTCGCCCAGCTACATGTCCACTCTGGAAGCAAATCCTGATCATGGGGATAAAATTTTTGGTTTCTTATAGGCATCCAATCTTTATAAGAAATTCTAATTGTTTTTCTTTCTTTCTATTAGCTGTGGAGAGGGAAAAGTTATACCTTCTCTGTTCTTTCAGTGGCTGATGGAGGTGGGAGAAGGGTTGGCTTTAGTGATGAGTTTTCTGAGACTTTAAACTCTGAAAGAATGATGGCTGTAAGTCCTGGCAGATCTCTTATTTTAAAATGTGGGGATACTTGCTGACTTTGGCTTTAGTTTGGGGTACTAACTCCAATTAAAGGATAATACAAAAAGTCTTATGATCTGTCTTACTAGCTCTGGAGTCAGGCTTCACTTGGTTCAAAACTGGGTTCTTCTACTTACTATTGAGTCCCACTTTCTTCATCTGTAAAATGGTGTCACTTTTGCCTGCTTCTCAGGGTTATTTCCAGGATAAGATGAATCAATAAATGTCATTTGGCTTCCTCACTAGAGGTGTTAAACGCCGCTGATCTATTATGAGCAACGGACAGCATTCATGTTCATTTCTTGGACCTTACTTGTGCCCATGTCTGTGCAAGTATACCTGTATGTAGATACAGATGTGTGCATATATCTGTATAAAATCCAGGCCTTTGATATTCCCTCTTTTGGATCCATGAGTTATGTTATTGGTGCAAGGGGCATACATTTGGGACACGAATCTTCAGCGTTCAGTAACAGCAGCCCTAAATTCTTATATGACTCATCAAGTCATAAATTACCAAGGGCACCAGGTATGGACTCTGTTTCCTGCAGTGCACTGTGTAGGTGTATTATTACCAGAAATCCTCCAAAATGCTACCCAGTCATTTCAGTCTCTGTTGCTATAGAAATGACTAGGATGAAAGAAAAGAAAGACTGAAACAAAGAAATGTGATTGTTTTTATGTTTTACCATCAAGAATACCGTTTTAGTTAAAATGAAATCATTCAAATGAGAATAAACAAATTTAAATTAAAAAGTTGTGATGCTGATTTCTAAACTGAACTGAGTTTTATCTGATAAAAATCTACAAAGCAGAATATTTACCCTCAAACATTATGAGGCATGCATAACCATTACTCATGCTTTCGCACCTTCGTATATGGTAGATTGTCTAAAACCTTAAGAGATCGAGAGCTTTTTAGGTTACGTGAGCTCTATGGTTAGACAAGAAGAAAGAGTTCAATGTTTAACAAACATGTATTAAATTTAATTACATAGCTAAAGAGCTTTTGACTTTCTTTTTGCATTGTTTGAAAGTTAGAGGTTCAAGTCTACTAAAGGGAAAATGAAGTAAACAAACAAGAGCTGCATTTCCCTTTCTTCCTTTTCTTCTCCACATAACATTGGTCTCACCAACTCCAGCACCAGTTCTTGATCCCTCCCCCACACTGTTCAGCTGCACCAGTCACCAGCTTGTCTGAGCACAGTGAGCAGACACTCCGCTGCCATCATAAATTAGATGGGTTTGTTCCTTACACACAGGGAGCAAGGGACAACGGAAGCCTAGATTCACTGTGAGCTGATTCCCTAAAGGCCAGCAAACTGCCTGGATGGATAGTCTTGATTGCGTATGCCCCACTTGCACTGCACCTTGGGGGATCTTAAAAGCAGCCTACCCCCAGTTATGTACCTCAGGTCACACAGGTCACAAGGCTACAGTGCGGAGGACATCTCATTCTGGGCGGGACCTGAACGGAGCTTGGGTCCTTACCTCAGGATGTTGAATTCCTAGCACATTCCACAGTTATTCTTGAGAATGACAAACAGGAAAGTGAAGAGATCTGGGTCAGTCCAAGTACATCCAGAGAGCTACCCTGCCCCAAGCACCTCCTGATCACCTCCACCATCACCAAGCAACCTTAGAAAGATATGTGGTTAATTGGCCTGCAGGGAAAAGTCTACAAGAACAAGGAAAATCTTAATTCATTACTCCCTATATTTCACTATCTGCAAAATCTACACAATGTTTTCCTGGCCTGTTATATCGACCAACTCACCAGTGTCTTCTCTAGGTAGTATTTGGTAAACAAATATACATAGAATATTATTGCTCAGGTTCTGCTTCCATTTACATGTGCATGCACCCAATACACACACACACACACACACATACACACACGCGTGCACACACACACTCACACTAACCCTAAAAAGAACTAGTAGGAAGGTAGAATTTTGATTTTATTTTTAGATGAAGAGAACATGAAGATACGCTCACATTTATGGCTTAGTTAATGTTAATACAAACAACTACAACAGTTCTGAATACCAGCTAAAAGTTCCATGAGTTCCAAGGACACACATAGATAATGACCAAGAAATCTGAATAACAGAATGTTGAAACTAAAGGAATCTCAACAATTACTAATCCAAAGCTCTCATTTTACTAATAAGGAAATTTAGTTCTTCATATAAGGAAAAATTGTGAAAGACATATAAATGGGGAAAAAAGATCACTAAATGTCCTGTGTAGCACACCCTTACAGGTTGTCTGATTCTATAAGGGTCTAAGATTTTAGTTTTTGAGCTATTTTACAATCAGTTAAGTTGCAGAAAATTACAATAATATAATAGTTTCTTCTCCATAGAAAATGAATGTTTTCATGTGAAATAAACTGGTTATGGCCCTTTGGATACCCTCCAGTTTTCCACCTGTTTGCAAAATCATCTCAGCATTTCTGACAGCTTATATATTTGTACAATATGTGTATGCTTTTGAAATGGTTCTATCATCTTACTGGTTCCCTCATTAATTAATACATTAAATAAAACCTTTGACACATACTTATTTACATTTTTATGAGAGTCACAATTTTATCTTTCAAAAATTATCCTTTAAACAACTACCTGCAGCATCTGACTGGAATACTAAATGAAGGATATTGATTATTGTTGGCAATAGAGAACAACCAGCTATCGAGCATTTATCATTATAAGTACTTTACATATTCATTTAATATTCAGCTTGCCAAAACTGTATTGCTCCAGAAAGCCTGATGTAGGGGGCTGGAGGAGCGGGGAGAGAAGGAAGGTGGGTGGACATGATCAATGCATAACATATGCATGTATGGAAATATCACAGTGAAACCATTAATTTGTACAAGTAATACATGTTAATTAAAGTCTGTTGTATTTGTAGCAGGACTTTCCATTGTATAAAGATGGTGTTATGGTTTATATCTAGATGTCCCCCTAATGTGCTCATGTGCTCGTAGGTGTAGCTTTTGAGAGGTGATTGAATCATGGGGGTATGTACTCTTTAGTGAATTAGCCCACTAGTGATTTTATAGCTAAATGTGATATTGGGAGGTGAAGTCTGCTCAGAGGAGGTGGGTCACTGAGGCATGGTCTGGAAGGGTCTATCTCACTCTCTCCTTCTTTGCTCTCTCTCTCTCTGCTTCCTGCTGCCATGCTGTGAGCTGTTTCTTCTCTCCCATGCCCCTCTGCCGTGATTCTCTGCCTTGGAGCCAGCTGACTAGGGACTGAAACCTCTACAAACTGTGAGCCCAAATAAGCCTTTTTTCCTTTAAATTGTGGGTGTCAGGTATTGCGTCTCAGCAATGAGAAACTAAGACATATGGATATTAAAGTAAAGCAGATTAAGTCACCCCCAAATATGATTTTTTGACATAAAAGAAGAAATTTTGGGCTAATAGCATCTAAAAGGCAGCAAGCAGAGAAAATACCCTTTATTTCCTCCACTTTTCTGTCCAAAAATAGTCTATTCTTTTACTGGAAACAGTTCTTAGCCAGAGATAGCACCAGAGAAACATGCAAAGAAACCTGACCCTATGAGTTTTTTCTTCTATATTTACCCTCTCACAGTTCCTGCCTTTGGATGGCTAAAGCCACTTTGCTTGATCCTGTAATTCCTCTACAGATTTGTTATCTTAGTTGAATAACAGAGTTGTAAACCACCACCTTGTGTTACCTTCACAGAGGTTTCTCCCACATAATGCATCAATAAACTTGCTTGCTTTTCTCTTATCAATCTCTCTTTTGTTAGAGGGATCTTTTTCATCTACGTGTTTATGAAGATTGAGAAGAAATTCTATTTCCTTCTCAGAAACATCAATCTGCCTGGTAGTATGTTAACAAAGAAGAAAACACTGAGGGAATAGAGGATTAAACAAAATCGAATATATTATTTACTGCAGGCATTTTTGGAGTCTACATAAGAATATCTTTTAATTATACAGGAGGGAAGATATACAGTATTTCCCAAATATATTTAATTATGGTATCAATAACATTATACTTGACTACACCAGGAAAAAGGTAAAACATCACTGTCTTGATGTCTTGAATTAGGCAAAAGTTTATTACTTTCTTGAGTAAAAATCCAGAGATAGACAGTCCTGAACTACTTGGGCTTCAGGGCATAATGGGCCCAGGCTTCCATCCTTGAGCATCCTCCTTGAGCATCTCACATAGCTGCTGCAGTCCCAGCCTAAACATTCACATTCTATCCAGCAAGAAGGAGGAAATGCAAAGAAGACAATCTTGTCTCTCTTCAGAGACACTTTCTAAAAGTTCACAATGACTTTTGCTTACATCCTAACAACTAGAACTTAACGACCACACCTTACTGAAAAAGAGAACTAAAACTGTGCATCCACATTCCTGTTGAAAAATTCTGTTTCTGTGGAAGAAGAAAGAACCATGAGAAGTCTCTGCCTCAACCATGAAACGCTTTATTTTCATGAAGCCCTTTACAGAAACACTGTGGAAATATCAATGCCAGTTAATTAGTTTCCATTGCATTTTCTCAATTACTAAAAATCCATGTTGCAGGCATATCTATTGGGAAAGCCTGAGAACTAGGGCCAGTAAACTGACTCACCAAGGCATTCTGATAGGAATTAGAAGGTTGAGAGGGGGAATTAATGTCATCCTATTGAATCTAGTCATAGCAAGAATTCATATGAAAACTTGAAAAGAAAAAAACAAATTCAAGAATATGAACATAAAATCAAACATAGTGTTTGTTAAGGGTAATATGAATAAAAAATAAGAATTTTCACTGTTGTAAAATAGGGAAAGAGACTGCCCTCATCTGTCTCTTTTCCTAGAGTATTTATTAAAGAAAACTTCTAATTGTGAATTCTTTCCCTACCACTTTTGAGATATATGCAAATATTTTCAAAATCTAAAGCCTCTTGCTACTTTAACAACCTGGGAATATTTCCTCAAGCACCTGGAAGTCATTTCTTTGGAATGTGATCACCAGGAACCATACGGAATGATTATCTTCGGCTGGTGTCTGAATTACTTTATTGTCTCTGAGACACAGTACTTGACACCCACAACTTGAGGGAGGACAGGTTTATTTTGGCTCACACTTCAGTCCATGATTCACTGGCTCCAAAGAAGAAAGAGCATGGCAGAGGGACATGGCAGCTGGAAAGCGGAGTGAAGAGAGGTGCGTGGGAGGGAGATAAAACTTTCCAGGCCACACCCGGGTGACCTGCCTCTTCTGACTACAGCAGACCTCATCTAACAGCAAGTCAGCTGTAGTGTACCCACAATCCAACCACCTAACAAAAAAGCCCCACTTTTGAGCGCATGAGACTTTGGGGAGACATCCAGAAATATATCATGACCCTGGTCCTCGAGGCAGTACTCCTCATTGTCACAAGACGGTTGGACTCTGCCTGTGTCATGGCCACATTTAACGACGTCACACAGAAAAAGACAAGCTGTCTCTTTTTAATCAGGAAGTATCCTTTCTCAGAATTTCCCTAGTAGACTCTCTTTTTGTTTAACTGGGTCACATGCCCCTTTTCCAAAACCAACAACTGACAAGGGCAATGAAATGACCGCGGTAAGCTGAGGTTAATCAAGGTCTGCCCAAGTCATGTTGGGGAGCAGCGAACAGCCTTGTTCCCCTACTCCTGTCTGCAAGGACTGTAAGCAGGCAATCAACAAAATCTGTTACATATTTGCACCTTACCTTAGGCTAATGGGGCTGGTTACTGAATCTGTGTGAAAGGAAAATTTTATTAACACATCAAATGATCTATAAAAATAAAGACATTGAAGCAGCACCCTTAATCAGATTTTTCTTGAGATTTTTGCCGGGAAAGGATCTTCACAAAGTGTCACTTTGATCAAACTTACCAGCCGCTGATTGCTAATGATGCTACCACAATCACACAACCTTCTCTCACAACATGGCTTCTTAGATTTTAGATATAACAGTGTCAGTTAATAAAACCAATGAAAGATGAAGCAATAAAAACACTAAAAAATCAATAGCATTTTAACACCTTATTTTGAAATCTAAGTGAACAAAGTGGAAATGAGAAATGCTATCTTCTATGATAAGCATATTATTTACTGTGTTATTGCTCTTCAAACTTCCCTGTTCTTTCCTCCCTTCCTGCCTCAACACATGCAATAAGCTAGTATGCACCCTACTGTACACATGCTAGAAAGAAGGGATAGTTTATAACTATTTCTCTATTCTTCTCTTCCTAGTTGTAAATAGTATGGAACTACTTCACTCCTTACTGGAAAAAGAGTTCTGAGGAACTGGACTTAATGTGAGGGAGCTACTTCCCGGGAAGAATGGCTATTCTTGGACTTTCTTAGTTGCCTTAGTACATTATCATGGTCAGTAACCACCATTCTCCCCTTCTGCTGCTGGATCTTGCTGTAGGGGTGGGCTCACCATAACATAACTTTTTATTGAGGTGTCAACACTGATAGACATGAATATTGCATACATATTAGATGAACCTATGTTTCACATAGGTTATGCAGAAGAAGAATTTTAGTCATTAAAAGCTCCAATATGAGATTTTTTTAATCCAAAAAGATATTTTTATGATTCCAGCTACATTAGTTACTGTCTCTTCCTTTTTGCATGGACTGTCTTGGTCCATTTTGTTCCTTCCCCTGAAATACTTTTCCTTCCATCTTTACATACTTACTATTCTTCCTTCGATCTCAGCTCAGTTACCATTTCTTAGGAAGTCTTCCTAGACTTTTAAAATCAGGTTAAAGTTGTCTATCATATGCATATATCAACATTTATTTATACCTTATGCACTTGTTATAGTGGAAGTTATATATTTATTTGTGTAAATTCAATTATTCATTAATTAATATGTCTGCATCATGAAAAGTATCCAGCAGTCTCTGGTATATTATGGATAATAAGTACATTTTAATAAGAAATGAATATGCTTATGTTGTTATTTTGGAAAATAATGGCAGTGCTAAGTTGATCATATTATATTCAAAATTTCCAGGGATTTTTCTCCCTGAAAATGAAGGAGTGAAGGTACTGAACTCAGGGCCTTGTAGGCACTAGGCAAGTGCTCTACCACTAAGCGACATCCCAGATGGATATCATGTCTTTTATGGAGGACTGAGGCTAAAACTTTTACTCACATTTGTGCTATGTATATTAAAAGAGCCACCCTCTTGTATGAAACCAACCAGTTACCATGGAGAAAATAGATGCCATATATTTCAGTGACCAGCTAAGATGTACATCTCATGTGGCCTAAGGCTTAGAGTCTCTTGCCCAGTTTGCACACGTTAAAAGTCTGTGACTGCAAAAATCAGTTGCATTGCCCAATACAGGCTGAAAACCATGAATATAAGAAGCTGCCTATTACAGACTGAATGTTCAGATCTCCCCAAAATTTATGTGGAAGCCCTAACCCCTCCCTGTGATGGTGCTTAAAGGCCTTAGGGAAGCAATTAGGTTTAGAGGCAGTCATGAGAGTAGGGCCCCATGATAGGATTGGTGTCCTTAGATACGAAAAGTAAGACACTCCCACACCCCCAACCCAGTCAGATAAGGATATATTGAGAAGGTGGGTATCTGCAAGTTAGGAAGAAGGCCCTTACCAGGAAGCAAATCTGCTAGCACCTTGATCTTGGACTTCCTAGCTTTCAAAGCTGTGAGAAATAAATGTCTGCTATTTAAGCCTCCCATTCTATGATATTATGTTATGGGAGCCCAAGCTAAGACACCTCTATAGTCTTTACTTAATGTCTTAATTTCCTAGATTGGCCATACCAAAGTACCACAAACTAAGTGGCTTGAAAAAGAATCTTACAGTCTCAGAGTTGGTAGGCTGCAAGTCTGAAATGAAGGTGTCAGCAGGAGTGTGCTCCCTCTGAAAACTGTAAGGGAATCCTTCCATGCTTCTTCCTAACTTCTGCTGGTTTGCTGGCAAACCTTAGCGGTCCTTAGCAAGCAATTATGATTCCAATCTCTGCTTTCATTGTATCACGGTGTTTTCTTTCTGTCTCTGTCTTCATTCACAGCCATCTTCTAATAAGAACATCAGTCATGTTGGGTGAGGACTTCACCTTAACGAAGTGTATCTATAACAGCTCTACTTCTCAGTAAGGTCATATTCTGAGCTACTAGGGATTAGGGTATCAATGTACGGCTTTGGGGGAAGGATACAGTTCACAACCTATACACTTAACAAGACTCACAAAAGTTTAAAGTTACCCAGATACCTTAATTTCCAGGTGCTACTGTGTTCTCAATATTTGACTCCTAGTTTATTTTTCAAATAATGAAGAGGAAAAAACTCTCTGTCCAAGTTCTTAAATAGTTAAAAAAAAAACTGATATAAAGAGTTGGTAGGTGTTTGGAGGTAAAAATATTTTTTTGTTGTTGTTTAAGCAGATAAAGGTTGGAGGACATAGTTTCCACCTGTACAAGTGTGGCCTCCTAGTTCTGAAACCCAGAAGTGTATTTATCCAGTGAGCGGCAGGGCAGCCAGGGCAGTGGCATACATACATCACTGATGTGCTAAAGTTTGGTCTCAGCTTCGGAATTTGCCCATGGGGTTAACTGAAAGAACCCTACTTTCAGGTTATTTTTCATATCCTGAAACATGTGGGTAAGCAGAGATCATGCAACATTCTTGGTTACCATCTCAGCCAATCAGTGTAACAGCAAGTATAACACAAACAAGAGTACAGAAGAGATACCACTTGGAAGTATTGATCTAAATAAATATTTGGACATTCACTTTCAAATGATGGGTGAGCAGCCTACACTGAACTTGTGTCAAAACTCTTGTCGAATTCTGGGAAGATGCCAGTGGCAGAATTGGCGCAGTTCTTAGATTTTCCAATCTTTAGAATCCCAGCAATGAAAAAAAGCAATGACATGTAAAAACCTGTGAACAATATTCACAATGAAACTAGATAACAAGACACCCCCAGCCTCCAAAGTATAAGCCACCAGTTGGTATAAGATCTGTGATTTTCCAGTATCTGTGCAGGTGAAACCAAGGTAACCTTGGAGACACTGATGGGCTGGCAACAGGAGACCCCCGTGTTTCACGGAGCCTCACAAGGAGCTGCAGACAGCCAAAGTGAGCAGCACAGAGAGCGGGACCGTTTGCCCTCCACATGACAAGCGGACTGCAGCGGGCTGGCAGCACCCACTTCCCACCTTCATCCTTTCCTGACTCAGGCGGGACAGCGGGAGAGAATCAAAACTGATCAGGGAGTGAAGGAAAGAGGAGGTCCAGATAAAAATATGGTGAGCAAATAGAGCAAAACTCCTAATAATCAGGAAAACTAAATTCACATAAAACTAAGCAATAGAAAAGTGTCAAGGCTAAATCCCATACAAAGATGCTATGTGTTTAATAAAAATTCCAATTTGGGAATTTTATTCATCTTTTAAAGATGAATTAAATTATTTTGCCATCCTGAAATTTCATGAGGAGGGAAAAATTCAAAATCTTGATAAATTATTTTCAATTCTGACATGGAAAATGGGATGCACTGTCAAGAGCAAATGAAGTATTTAAAATATATTTTAACTTCACTAATTAGATTTCAAAAATGTAACTATACAATAAAAATTATTATAATAATTTTTAACATTTTACTATTTTTCAGATTGATTCTTGGTTCACAAGATTTCTTTCTTTCACGACAGTATTTGGGTTTGGTTTTGGCTTTACCCACATATCAACTTTAATTCCTAGTCCTTTAAACATTTGGGGAAAATTACCTATTGGTGCATCAGTAGAAATATACTATAAGACTAGGGTACAGAAGGGAAACAAGAACATGGACGCTCAGTGGGCTTCTTGCTATTGAGAGAAGAGTGAGACCAGGGGATGGGTTGTGCACCGTGTTTCTTTTTAGCCTCATCAATACAAGTAAGTCTGTATCAATTCTGTATTGCTCTTTTAAAACTACTTGAAAACTAGGCAATTTTAAAAACTACCACTTTGTCAGTTCAGTTTGTGAGCAATTTGCACTGGGCCCAGTTGGAGGTCTTTCTCTCAGTCTTGTCTGGTCACACAAGTAGCCCCGGGGTGGCACAGTCCAGGTGTACTCTCATGTATGTCTTTGGTGTGAGTTCTGGTTGGTGGCCGGACCCTTCTTTCATGTGGTTTCCCCATTGGAAAGCTAGAATGGGCTTCTGTACACAGCAGCAGGCCAATAGCAGAAGCTGCAAGGCCCCTCGAGGCTGAGAGGTTCTGAAGCCACCACTCATCCCTTGTACTGCCTTCCACCATGAAAGTGGTGGCAGGGCCACCAGATGGAAGGGGTGGAGAACTTAATGCTAACTCTTGATGAGAGATGTGGCAAAACCACACTGTAAAGGGCCTGGGCAGGGAGGAATTATTGCAGCTACCTTTCCAAACAATCTCCCATAAAGTCCATCTTCTTTTAGGAGAACAGATGAGCAAAGGAGTGTCTTCAGTTGCACTGTTGTGGCTGCCTCAATGTTCTTAAATGATTCGAAATGTTTATCTTTCATGGTCATTTTGACTTTAGGGAAGAACTAGAAGCCACAAGATGCCAGGTTTTGTGGAGGAGATGGCTGAAGACACAGGAATGTTTTTACAAGTCTGAGCCTGCCTTTCCGTTGATGTCACTCAACAGCAGCATCCACTGTAGTTTTAATCACATCTCTTAAAGACACTCAAAGAGGACTTCAGAGCTGCTTAGGAAAGTGGTAAGAATGATGGGAAAAGTGTGTCTGAAGAGAAGGGAAGTATTATGAGGGAATTAATGCTTCCCTGCTTATGTGGCTATTTTATTTTATTTTATTTTTTTTTATTATTATTATTTTTTTTTTTTTGGTGGTGCCGGGGATCGAACTCAGGCCCTTGTGCTTGCAAGGCAAGCACTCTAATCACTGAGCTAAATCCCCAGCCCCTATGTGGCTATTTTAAAAAACTTAAACACAAAAGTTTTTGATCAGCCTGCCCTTGTATTTTTTCTTAAACATTAGCATAATTCAAGAAAGTTCAAACATATTTTCTATAGTTTGAATTTTAAATGTCCCCCACAGGCCCACGTGTTAAAGGTGTGGTTCCCAGCCTGTGGCAGTTCTGGGAGGATGTAGAACCTTTAAGAGGTAAGACCTAATTGGAGATGGCTGGGTAATTGAGGGTCGGTCCTCGGAGGGGATATTAAGATCTCAGCCCCTTTCTCTCTCTCTTTTGCTTCCTGGCCTCCATGATCTGAGCAGGCTTCCTCTGCCAGGCCCATCATTGCACTGCTGAATCCTGCTGTGATGATGGCACAGGCCCACAGCAATGAGACCAAGCAAGCATAGACCCGAACAGCCAAGACAATGAGCCTGAATCAGCCTTTCCTCCTTATAAGTTGTTTATCTAAGTATTTTGTCACAGTGACAGGTGACCAACACAATATAATATCTGTTTTATATGTGTGTGCATGTGTGTGTGTGTGTGTAGTGTATGTATAAAATATGAAATTCTCATATTTTTAAATATGGGCAAATTAAGGAAAATTTCAACTTCAGTATTTTCCTTTAAGAATTTACAATGGGAAGGATTCCTCTCTATTTTTAGATGGTTTGAATGACAGCATCATACCGAGAAAGAGAGAGGAGGTGGGTACTTCTAACCATGATTCATTTGCTTCTGTAGCTATTTGGTCAACTGGCTTCTTGTTAACCCACTACACCTAGTGGATTATTGCTTCTGATGAATAGAAGGAAAAATGACCCCTGCATCATGCACACTAGCTAATGAGGCAGAGGTGTGACTGTTAATCATGACATGTCAATATGAATGGATTAAAAAACGTGTAGCTGTTTAGTAAAGCACAGATCTGGGTGTGTCTGTGTGTGACTGACATGTAGGGCAGCAAATTGATGGACCACGAACCACCCCTGATGTTGGTTGCACCAACCAATAGGCTTGTAATCTGGACAGAATAAAAAAGGAAAAGCAGAAGAAACTGTTTCTGTTTCAGAAGAGTTTCAGACTTTGCCTTCGACTTTGGACATCAGTCTCCAGTTTCCTCAGCCTTCCAGGGCAGACTTGCACCAGCAACTCTACAGTGAGCTTTCAGGCCTTCTACCTTGGACTGGTGCTACACCCCAATCCCTCACCCTTCTTATTCTGTGGCTTCTATCATTTTGGGTTGAGCAGCTATTGCACCATCCAGCTTTCTAGCATGCAGACAGCCATTTTGGATTCTTCTGTCTCATCCCATAGACAGCCACTGTGGACTCTTCTACTTCTGGTCCTGTAAGTCTATTTAAAAAATCACCCTGCATAATAATTCACATATTTTCTATTGATTCTGTTCCCCTAGAGAGCCCTAATGCAAGAGGCATCTGAACAAGCGAAGGAGGCAACTTCAGTGAAAGCAGCTCTGCGCGTGAACTAGGCAATCCAAAGCCTCTGCAGCAGCCAGGAAGTTTGCTCACAACTGCTCAACACTTTGCTTGGGGAAAGCTCAACACTCATGGAGCAAAACTGGACCCGAGAGTTGAAATAAGGACTGAGCCTCAGTTTCACACACTGGATGTTTTTGCGATCTCTCTCAGGATCAAGGTGAACTGCGAGTTGAACAGACAGAGCCCAGGAAAGGAAATGGAAGAACCAGCTGTTACACAACCCTCTTGCACTCCCTCTGTTACCCTGGCTAACACTGAGATTTTGCTCAGCCAGCAGGGAGCAAGAAAGAGAGATTGCCAAAGGGAATTTCTTCTATTCAGGGGACTGTTTGTATCCAGGAATGTCCCACAAAGATTATCCTCACCTACACTTTCTTTTCTTCTCACTTGTGGTAATAACAGGCAAGGAGCTGAAAGTGGGCCAGGCTGACAAATGGTTAAACAGCAGGGTGATACAGTAATGTTTCTATGGGTTTTAGAGTTCACTTTATAGAGTTATTGTCTAATGATATTTTAGAAAGATACAGTACCAATCTACCAATATCCATATTTTCCAGTGTTGGATGAGGTATTCTATACTCTTGGGTCTCTGGTATGACGGTCTCTAATCTCTGCCCCAGTCTTGTCCCAAACCCTCCTCCATGTCTTTTCCCCGCTAGGTTCATAATACCTCTGCACACAGCTCTCCTACGAAGCTCTGGACACGCCAAGCACGGTGTTCCTTGGGAAGAGACAGTCTGTTCTTGGGTGAAGGATTTGACAACTTTCTCACACTGCTATGCTAGCTCTGCAAAATGAATTTCCCCAAGAATACACAAAATGTCATCTGTAATTTCTAGGGGAGCCGAAAGTCAACAGAGGTACCCACCTTAATTTTTTAAAGTAATAATAGTAATAATATATATACCTCATCCCACTTGGTCAGTTCTATTCTCAACCTCTTTTAAGGAATCAGAGATAGAGAAGCCAGCTTACTGCTCAAAGACACACACTGGTAGGTGGCAAAGCCACAACTCAGTCCTGTAATCTACCTCCAGCACTCAACATATTTCACTTGTATCTTGATGTCAAATCAAGTTTTGGAGGAAATTCTATTTGAGTTACTTTTAAAGTTAACAGATCTTAATACAAGTATATTAAAATATTTCATATTGAGAGGTAGATTAAAATGTTTACTAAATAGAAACAAATTCCAATGTAATTATCTTGACTATATCACCTGCCAACTTCAAAATCTCCAGTGGCTCTCTTTCTTCCTGTAGCTAGTGATTAATTGAATGAGCTCACTAAAATAAGGAGTCATAGAAAATTCTGTATACAAATTCTAATATTTTATGTTTGACACAAAATATGGGAAGCCACATATGCTTGGACTGTAGCCCTGTTTCTAACAGAGGTCTTTGGTGAAATGTGGGGTGCCTCATATGTATCTAACCACTTATACCACATCAGCTTGTGATCTGAAGTTTCAATTTCTTTAAAGTGGAATAAAATCTGAAAGATACCTGTGAAGCAATCTAAGTGCAGAATCCTTCTGGAGTTTTATGTACTGTCCCAAATTGTTTATATAATTGTTTATATAGTTATCACCCATAACTAATTTAACATCACTTATTTTGGGTACTCACTTTTATCAATTCTTTTGAAAGCATTCTATGACGTAGCTATCATAGGAACTATTTTCTTGTTATTCTTCCCTCTGCACTGATATTTCATCAGCATTTAATTAGATGATGTAATTCCAGTTACAAATATAGAAGGTACAAACCTGCTTAGGAAAAATGTAACTGATTCCTGATAAGCTCTAAACTCAGATGGTGGGAGCAGAAATGCCAGGGGCTGTGGAGAAAGGCTGCTTGGTTTCACCAGTTTAGGCACAGGAAACATCCATGAACAAGTTTTACAAGGTGAATGAAAAGCACAGATTATGGAAGGAGTTGTACAGATTTTCTGTCTGACACTCAGGCACCTCAATTACGACCATTAGTTGCTTTCCCAGCTCGTACCTTCTCTTCCTTGCATATATCTTATGGACCATTGATGAAAGCCTTATTCATTCCTTCCCTTCCAGAGTTATCTACATTTCCCCATGTCAGAAGGTACCATGTCCATAATACCTGGGTTCATAATACCCTGGCCTACAGCCCCACTGTGTTGCAACAAAGCTCTGGCATTGCCACACACAATGTTTCTTGGGAATAAAGGGTCTGTTCTCGGGTAAAGATCTCTGGTGGCTCATTCACACTGCTAGGCCAGTTCTGCATGTGAATTTGCCCAAGAATACACACAATGGTATTTGTAATTTCGAAGCAAGCTGAAATTGTAGTGCTGTCCACTTGGGGCTTGTGCAATCTCTCCTCCTTTCTGCATGATAAGCAGCAACATCTTAATTTAGATTCCTGTGAATCTTAATTTAGATTCCATCTTAATTTAGATTCTATTACACTGTGTACTGTGCTACTCCTTGCGTTCAGAAACTCTCAGGGCTGTGCACAGTGTGGCTGGCTGCCTACGTTATTTTCACCTGCAATATTCTTTTCACAAGTGTGTGCACCTACACAGGACCTACCATCCTTCAGATCTTTCCAGAAAGAACGACTAACCAATGAGATAGCATATTCAACACAGATCTACACTTTCCTAAAAGATGCCCAAGGAACTTTAAAAAATTCATATTGTAAGACAGGACAAGTGGAAGAAAAATAAAGATGCTAATTAATACTTTTGAGTGCTGTATTTGGGTTCATCTTGTACTTTAATAGAGTACTTAATTTGGCTTTTAGCTTTCTTTAATTTAAAAGGCAAAAAGAGACTACATAATTTTTAACAAATAAAAGAAAGTGAGCCTGTTTACTTGTAGACTGATTCATTCCTGATACAAATTTCAAGCCATATCAAGCTATACCTTATTACTATTAGTAAATGGCACAGAAGACAAGCCCCAGAGATTGGACTTTGACTGCTTTACTGAGATAAATTCATGAAGCCCTTGCAAGAGATTTCTGGGAGTCTTTCTGAATTATATCCAGGCTCTTACACATCACCGACCATACTCCAAGCACTTTCTGGTGGCTTATCTCAAGCCAGCACTGGTAGGCATAATGGAAAGTGAATTTACATCAGGTAGATCTATTTCTGCTCCTCTACTTAATAGATGATTGATTTTGTCAAGATACTAATTTTCCCAATTTTTCATTTCCTCCTCTATAAAATGAGTACAGCAATTAAAACAATAGAATTGAAAAGTTCTTACAAAAAACAGTACTGCGAAAAATAAACAAACCCTAAAATAACAGCAAAAACTCTTTCTCCTCTTTGACATCTTTTCCTTGCATTTAATAGTGCACATGACTCCTTAGTTTGCCTGTGATATACATTTGATCTACCATTTTATTTCCTATTTGCCTTTTAATGTGATTTCCTTACCATTTGCCATCCAATTAACACTTCAAAATTCAGTTTTCCTGAAATTTCATCTTCATTCTATTAAAACCTCAAGGTCCTCAGTGATCTCCTTGGTGTCATTCTGAGTACCAATGACAGTTTTGAGTCCCTGAGGTCCAGTTCCTTGACTCCATACTACTTCACTGTTCCCCTACTCCTCTGTTTCTTTCCTTCTCGCTCTGCTCCGCCTATCTCAACTCTGCCCTAGTGGTGGTTATCACCCAAGGAGTTTTTCTCAGGCCTCTGTTTCTCATTCTCACTTTTGCTAATTAATTTTATCTACAAATGTCTTTCTGGAGATGTCTCCCAAATCCTTCTTCCCAGACCACACTATTCCAGCTGCAGAGCTGCTTAATTTCCTGGTGAACATTGCAGGCTCAATGTATGAAAACACTCCATCTTTCACAGTAAAATCTCTCTGTACAAGTTTTAAATTGTACATCATCTTTGGCTGTCCCTCAGCTCCCCACATCAAACCAGATGTGCAGGGGCTGGGGATTTAGCTCAGTGATTAGAGTGCTTGCCTTGCAAGCACAAGGCCCTGAGTTCGATCCCCGGCACCACAAAAAAACACAAAAAAACAAAAAAAAAAACAAAAAAAAAAAAACCCCAGATGTGCAGACCTAGCAGCCCGCCCTTTCTCTTCTAACACAATACACATCAGTATGTCACCATTGCTGCCACCTTACTAACCATTTCACTCTGGAATTATTATAGTTTTCTCAATTCCAGTGTTCCTTAAACTCAAACTATTCTTAAAACTGTTATCAAGTTATGATTCTTAAATAACTGCTTTCATCAAACACATCAAATAACTGTCCAACTCAAAAATATATATGGCTCACTTTTTTTTGTATGTCTGGAGATTGAACCTAGAGCCTTACACTTGGTAGGTAAGTGCTCTACACCAGGATACACCCCAGGTCCTGACTCTTGAGATTTTATAGGAGAATTGAAAACCTATTTCACCTTGGTGTTCCAAGGGTATTTTCTAAAATTGGATTTAATTTGTCCTTTGAGACTTTTTTTTTAATAACTAATGCTTAACATCAATGTTCTGAAAAATAAAACAGCCTACTCATAATTTTTAAAGCCCATGATGTTTTCAGACTCTACTATGTACTTTCAGTCCTCTCTTAGGCCTAAAAAACAACAAGAAAAACAATTGCAGAAGGATTCATCCCAGGGATGCAGGTGTGGTTTAACATATGCAAATCAATAAATGTTATGCACCATATCAACAGAGTCAAAGACAAAAATCACATGATCATCTTAATGGATGCAGAAAAGGCATTTGACAAAATCCAATACCCATTCATGATAAAAATCCTACAGAAATTAGGAATAGATGGTCTATATCTCAATCTGATAAAAGCCATCTATGACAAATCAACAGCCAACATCATACTAAATGGTCAAAAACTGAAAGTTTTCATTTTAAAATCAGAAACAAGACAAGAATGTCCACTATTACTACTCCTATTCGATATAGTTCTATAAACATTAGCTAGAGCAATTAGACAAGGAAAGAAACACAAGGAATAAGGATAGGAAAGGAAGAAATTAAATTATCATTATTTGCAGATGACATGCTACTCTACATAGAAGACCCCAAAAACTCCACCAAAAGACTTCTAGATTTAATAACCAAGTTCAGTTGTTTAGTTGGATACAAAGTCAACACTCAAAAATCAGTAGCATTTCTGTATCTAAATAAAAAACTCACTGAGAGAGAAATTAGGGAAGGTACGCCATTCACAATAGCATCAAAAAAATGAAATATTTAGGAATCAATCTAACAAAGCAAGTAAAAGATCTTTACATTGAAAACTACAGTACTCAAAAAAAAGAGATTGGGGGTTGGGGATTTAGAGTGCTTTCCTCACAAGCCCAAGGCACCAAGTTCAATCTCCAGCACAAAAAAAAAAAAAAGAAGAGAGAGAGAGAGATTGAAAAGGACATCAGAAAATGGAAACATACCCCTTGTTCTTGGGTAGAAATAACCAACATAGTGAAAATGGCCACACTTCCTAAATTACTATACAGATTTAATGCAATTCCAGTCAAAATTCCAATAACATACTTCACAGAATTAGAGAAAGCAATTATAAAATTCACTGGGAACCAGAAGAGACCAACAATGGTAAAAACAATTCCGAACAACAGAGGCAAGACAGGGGGCATCACAATCCATGACTTGAAATTATACTATAAAGCTACAGAGATAAAAACAGCATGGTACTGGCAAAAAAAAACCAAAATGAGACAACAACAACAACAAGGAGACCTGAGGATCAATGGAACAGGTTAGGAGGTGCAGAAACAACCCCAAACACACTCAAATACCTCAACTTCAACAAAGGAGCCAAATACCCTCACCAGAAGAAAGATAGCTTGTTTAATAAATGGTGCTGGAAAAACTTGCTTTCTACATGCTGAAGACTAAAACTAGACCCATGTCTCTCACCATGTACTAGCTAAAATCAAAGTGGATCAGAGATCTAAACATTAAAACAGAAACACTAAATTTGCTGGAAGATAGAATAAGAAGAACTCTTGAAGACATAGGTGCAGACAAAAACTTTATGAACAAAACTCAGACTGCACAGACAACAATACAAAGAATCAGTAACTGGGATCACATCCTATTAAAAAGCTTTTGTAAAGCAAAAGAAATACAGAGTGGGGAAACAACCCACAGAATGGGAAAAAATTTTTGCCAGCTGTTCTTCAGACAAAGGTCTAACATCTAGAATATATAAAGAACTCAAAAAAATCAGATCCCCTCAAATTTAAAGACCTAGTCCAAAAATGGGCATCTGAAATGAATAGACACTTCTCAGATGAAGAAGTACAAATAGCAAATAAATATATGAAAAAGTGTTCAACTTCACTGGTCATTCGAGAGATGCAAATTAAAACAACGCTAAGAGTCCATCTTACTCCAGAAAGAGCAGCTATTACAAAGAAATCAACCAATAACAAATGCTGATGTGGCTGCGGGGAAAAAGGAACCGCCCTCCACTGTTGCTGGGAGCGTAGACCGGTCCAACCATTGTGGAGAGTCCTCAAAAAACTGTAACTAGAGATTCCATTTGACCCAGCTATCTTTCTTCTTGCTATCTTCCTGGAAGAATTAAAAGCATTGTACCACAGTGATATGTGCATAACCATGTTTATAGTAACACAATTTGTAATATCTAAATCTTGGAAACAACCCAAATGCCCAGCAACTGATGAATGGATAAAGAAGATGTGGGTTTTTTTTTAATACAATGGAGTACTACACTGCCATAAAAAGGATAAACTTGAAACATTTGTAGGTAAATGGATGTACCTTGAGAACATACTCTTAAGTGAAATAAATCAGACACACATGAGTACATACTGAATTGTTTCTCTGTCATGAGAAACCGTAAGTGTAAATAAGGACAGAAATGTATAATAGATGTTGTTAAAAAGAAAGAAAATATTCAAATGGGAAGGAGAACTAGGGAGGGAGGAAGGGGAAATAAGGAATGGAAGAAGAAAAGAAAAAGAGGAAGAAATGGAAAAATGTAAATAAATCTGTTGTAAATAAGGAGGGGAAGAGGAGTTGAAGGGAGGGGTGGGGAAAGGGGGCAAAAACACCAAGATATATCATGTACAGGTACAAATTAACTAGGACGAATGTGATCATTATGTATATCTAAAATGTACCAATAAATCTTGGTTAAAAAAAGAAAGAAAAACAATCCCACGATTTCTTTCTGACATGCCCACACTGGCCTCTTCAGTCACTGCTGTCATCCCCTCGGTGTTACTCCCTTTGGTTTAGCCCTTGGGGAAAGTAACGCATATCAGCAATGACATGTTTGCAATAGTCTTTCCTTTTGCATTCCCTTGAGCCCACCCTTTGCCTCTTCTCCAGAGGTGTCTACTGCCTGCTAAATTTAAACTAGTCCAGCAGGAATGCACAGAGAGCAGAAGCACTATGTTCACTTCTTACTACCTACTACGAGATTTGGGCAGGACCAGTTATTGAAGCTAGGCTTGCCGAAAGAGATGGAATTTTCTAAACTCACACACCTCTCAGATGGTAGAATTTCTTCTTAGGCAGAGAGGGTGCTTCCACTGTGCCATCTATGTCATGAGACTTGCTGTCCTAGGGATAGAGAAAGATATTTATTCACATGCTAAACAATCTAGTGTCTACTAAGGCACTAAGGCACTTCGCACTGTTCTAAGTGTTTGGAATACAGAAAATCAATAAAAGAAGCAAATATTATATTCTTTCCTTAAGAACACACATACAGTAGTATGTAGGTGAGTGGATGCTCTCAGGTTTCCAACATGGCATTAGTAAATGTGCAGTTGGGAAGGGGTGTGCACAGTTGAATTTCTCAAACCAGTATGAGCTTGCTATGGCACAGCAAAACCTAGATATGAGATAAAACTGTGGAGTGTGTGTGTACGAGCATGTGTGTGTGTGTGTGTGTGTGTGTGTGTGTGTGTGTGTAAGAGAGGGAGAGGGTGGGTGGGGGGAGATCAGCTAAAGTCAGGATAATTACTTCTAAGGAAGAGAAGAGGAAGGGACGGGCTGAGGGGGAAGTACAGGGCAGATGTAAGTTATCTGTAATGTTTTAGTTCCTAGATCAGGTGGTGGTTTCATGATGTTCATTGCATGATTTAATTAATAAACAACCCTAAAAGAAGGGTGTGTATGAAAGCCAATAACAAGAATTTTTTAAGAACTAAAAGTTCTTATTAAACCAATTCTTTACAAATAAGAGCAACATGAGAAAGTGAGATATGATAGAGAATGCCGAAAAGCTGAAAAAATATTTTTCAGAAGGTGGAATGGTGGGAAAGGGAAGGTCCAGAAGTGGCAGGCTTAGGTGGGTACAAAGACGAGAGGCAAGTCCTTGTATCTCTCTTAAAAGCCTAACCAGTGATGCTTTAGAAATATTCAAGCAGGTATGAAGCTCAAGAACACCAGGCCCCATGCCCTCACTTCTCCAGGGACCCAGACACAAGGCACACCAGTCTCTGGGTGACAGTGATTCACAAGAGAAGGTGGGAATGGTGGAGAGCAAAGGATTTCTACAGCACCACAAAGAGTGCTGTGGATTTTAGGGGCACTTCTGGATACTTCTAGAAAGCCCCAGTAAGAAACCACAGAAATCTAAATGTGCTGGTGAAGTGGCCAAGTCCAAGTCCAGGGCAGGAGGACTTCCCTGGCCAAGACTGCCACACTAAAGAAAAGAGGCTGGAATCACAGGCCTCAGCACGTAGACCACCATGTTTCCCTCAAAACCGCACAAGGAGGGCTCCCTTCGGTAGCCACCAGTACAGGAAGCACAGAAACTAGGTGCTTGGCTATAGAGACCAGTGGAGAGAAGGAGGCATTGCTGGGAACTGTGTACTCTTTTCCCCAAATCTCTATCTGACTGTGGAAGAGCAGTCAGAGGGAGAGACATCTGAGACCGAACACTTAAAAGACATATAGAGGACACCTAAAGGGGATTGTTAAACTTACGTCAGGACAGCTTAGTGGGTTGCTTGCTTCCATTCTCCATTCTTGCCATCATGGAATTCCCAAGTTACGAACAAGGGCCCTGTGTTTTATTTTTGCGCTGAGCCCTGCAAATCATGTAGCTAGTTCCTTTTTATTAAAATGCGCCAAGCTTAGAGACTAAATTAAAATTTAGATTTTTTCCTCCTCTCTAGAGAGTGGAGACACAAAAAAATTGAGATGATTAATGGAGCTATTCAGAAATATTGCCTGGCTCGATCTGACTGTGGTGGGAGGAATTTCACTTTCTCACAAGCGCACAAGTGTTCTCATTCACTAACAACTCATCTGACCCTCGGGACTAAGCTCTTCACTTGCTCATGTCCTTGACCTCCACTGCCTTGCAGAGTGGCAGCACCTCTGCATATTCTCTCCCCAGACCTCGTTATAAGATCTCGGGAGTATCTCCAGCTACAGGCTGATTATACAGTGCTTCTCATCTGGCTTCAGTCATTAGCTCACTCTTAACTGCATGCTGGACTTCACGGTGAGCTGCGCTTACCCTACACTAGGTACAAAAGCTCAGTACAGTCAAGTTGGAGATCGTGGCAGTCCAGAGGTGAAGCCCTCAAACACTTGCGAAATGGAACTGAACACCCTCCTTCAAGCTTTCAATCGTAACCTCTTCCTTTGCCTTTTAACATTATTACCTCCAGCTTTAGGGAGGAAATGAGGGGTGGGACGAGATGTACACACACACCTTCGTTCTCCCTTTCTCACCCTTCAGAAGTGGGTGTTTCCCAAAGTCCCCCTCCTTGGGCCTCTGTTCATTCCTCCTCATGCCATCACTCTGCCCATCGTATCTCTACTCTTCATAACAGAGTATTGACAAGTTTAGTTTCATACACGGAACATGGCTCTCTGCTCCTCATCCAGCCTCAGAACTTGCAGCCCTCTAACTCTAGCTTGGCTGCACTCCCACAAATCCTCATGACCCCTGCTGGGGATGCCTTCCCTCCTCCAACGCAATCCTTTTATCCTGTTCTTCCTGGCGCCATTACAATGCCAAACTTGATGGAAGAAGCAAGGCTCTCTCTTCAAAGTTTCACTACACTATACCTTCTGGGTTCTAACTTTTCAAGAATACAGGGACAGAGAACTGAAAAGAAAAAGGGAAAAAATCTAGTCCCCTTTTTCTTCTATGTCTTCTGTATCTTTCTCTCAATTCCTGCTGTCTTCCCTTATAAAACACACACACACACACACACACACACACACACACACACACACACACACACAGAGGCCCTAGGGAGGATGGGATATTATGGGGATTATTTAAGACTGAGGGAAATCAAGATCCAAAAACTTCTTGTCTTCCTCCAGCTCTGATTTAATTGCTGTTGGGTTATTCTTACCTCTATAGGAGAGCTGAGAACAGCTTTATAAAGGTTGAGTTAATATCAGAAACTCAAAGAAAGCAATTGGAGTACTGGAATTATTAAGAAATGCTGGAAAAGCTATTACCATAATCTCATAGATTATATCATTGCTCATATTGCTTAGTTGGGAACAAACTTTCAGATCTTTAGATCTTGGAGAAAAGGACTTTGACAACTTTGTTAGCAAAGAAAGTTGCTGTTGATTTAGGAAAATGCAATTAGCATTGAAGCAAAAATTTCCCTTCTAATTTTCCATAAAGGTAGGAACCAGATTTTAATTTGTAAAATACATAAAAATTCTTGCTATTCCAGGCAGAGAAGAGGGGTGTTTCTGATACAGTTTATTATGAGACTAGTCTATTTATTCTGAAAAGGCTGATAGCAGCACCCAGGGCAATGATCTCTCTATAGGGAGTATCTGGCTACTCATAATGGCCGATTTTGTGTGTCAACTTGCTTAGGCTAGGGTACCCAGATATTTGGTCAAACATCATGTTTCTGCACTACAAAGAAGTATTTTCAGGCAAGATTAACATTTAAATCATCCAACTTTGAGTAAAGCAAATTACTTTTAATAATGTGGATGTGCCTCATAGAATTAGTCAAAGGCTTTTATAGAAAGAAAATGATTTTCCAAAGAAGAGGGGCTTCTGCTAGCAGTCTGCCTTCATAATTGAAGGTAGTTTCCCTGAGGCTCCAGTCTAATGGCTTACCCTGCAGATTTTGAACTTTCCAACCTCTGCAATCTTATATGAACAAGTTGCTTAAAATTCCCCCTTCTCTCTTTCTGTCTCTCTCCTATCTACCATCTACTTTCTACACACCTTCCTATCTCCTTTGAGAGAAACGTTTCTCTGTAGAAACCTGACCAATACACATTTTATATAAGCCTGGAAACTTCCCTGGGGAGTGAATTCATAACATCTCAACACTAATAATGCTTTTATCTTTAGAGGCAAACCATTTTAATAAGTTTATCTTCCCTGGAGGAGAACAATAGGCATTATTGTATCTGTAGACAGGGAGAAAGGATAAATTAAGCCAAACACAAAAATCCATTTTGATAGATAAACTAATTTTAATGCTCTCTCAAGTGAAATAAAGAGTAAGGAGGAGGAGGTAGAAGAAGAGGACAGGAATGTAAAGGAGCCATAGAAGAAAGAGATGGAGAGATGAAATTATTAAAATGAACAATAGGTCTTAAAAAAAAGTCTAAAACACAAAAACAGCATCCGTCCAGGATGAATCAATAGGTTGGCCAAACCCTTTTCTAGTAAAATGATATTCAGTTGTAAGAAGAGCAACCACAAAGGGTTTTTTTTTCTTTTTGCTCTCTCTTTTTATAACTTATGGTTTGTATGTATCTTATTTCAAAGTCTCATTTAGACTTTCTATGGTTAATCATTCTCATGAAATAATTTCTTGGTAGTGAATCACTCTTTTAAACTGTTTTAAGTATTTTATGTACCTTAGCGATCAATATTAAATAAGTTTGTTAACTGCTACTATTTATGAATACTACTCAATATAATTTTAAGACATTTCCTGTAATCCTGAGTATTTAAACGAGATAACAAAAAATACTGTCTGATTTCTGACATTCTTGGAAATATGTTAAGAGTTGATGAGATCAGGATGCTGAACAGCATAGTATGAAAAGCCCATAGAACTTGGAAAACTTCTCGTAGACTTTGACGTCAAAAGATCTAGGTCTTAATCCAAGTCGTAACTACCTGGATCATTTTAGGCAAGCTATTTTTTGTCTCTGAAGCTGCATATCCAACAGTTATCATGAGCATGAGAGATTATTTTATGTGAGGGTACTGGTAATAGAGGGTTGGTGGGACTGAGGAGGGTGTGGAATTGATGTGTGTAGGGCACATGCATGGTGGGAGGAGGTCTGAGTGTCAAGAGGATATGGTAAGGGTCTTGCCCAGGAGCCCTGGCTAGGAAGAAACAAGGGACCCTTTGGGGCTAACACGAAGACCTAGAACTGGGGCTCGGGATTTCCCTTCCATTTCAGGCTCTGGGGAAGAAACGGAAAATATGGCCATTGAAGGTGGCAGCACAGAATGAGAGCTCCCCGCAAGGCTCTAAGGTCTGTATACGCTCTGATGGCAGCTGCAAGAAATGATTTCTGCGCCAAGGGGACGGGGCTCTGGCTGCAGAACCGGAACATTTGGGAAGCTGGAGTCACAGCCCTATGGGAGTATCACCTTGGACAGGATGGTTCTGCTACCCAGAAAACATGGGTGGATAAAAACACACCTCTCTCTGAATTTCTGGAAGGATAATATGCATACAGGACTTAACACAGCGTTTTGTATGTAGCAAGCTTTCGCTAGATAACAGCGGTCAGTTTACTGTCACCATTATCATTCCTGACTAGGAGAAGGAGGTGAGGGAAATTAAAGCCCATGAGAAAGGAGAATGTTTTTCGGCTCATTTCTGAATTACTCCAGAAAGGATTGAAAAACATTTGAAGTAGCTGAGAGGATCCATCTGAATCATCTGTATTATGAGTGGCCAAGGAAGCCTAGAGATGTGAGGCTCCTGGAGCTGCCTGGTGTGCGAAGGGCGCTAAGGAATCCCCACAGGCCTGCCGTTATCCAGCGACTTGCATGCACATGTAAATGAGTAGATTAATATGTTAACGCACTTAAACAGCACACACATACTCACTAATCTGTTTTACTGAAAATACTAGGAGTGGGAACTAATAAGTCGCTCTCATGACCACATACCTCTTTTCACTTAGTACTTGCAGCCATCTTATTACGTATGTATCCTTACTCCCATTTTATGTAGAAGACGACAGAGGTACTTTTTCTAGTTGAGACTGAACCTCAGGGCAATTGATCCTCCAGATCCCCCTGCATTTTCCCTCATGCCTTATTATTTTGATTGTGTACATTTTTTCTGTACCATTCCTTCCTTGGCAGTGTTATTACTAAGCATTCTCTTATTTGGGAGCAACTTTTACTTTACACAGTGCTTTGCAGTAAAACTGTCCTCTTGCAAGCACTGACCTAAGTTTTTTAAGTGGCTTCTTCCTGAGTGTTTACCGCTGCAGAGTAGCCTGCTGCTTCTCAGAGTGCTAGTGAACGTCTGCGAGGACACATCACCAAGCTGTCTGCATTTTCTATGGCTGCAAACTCGGATTCCACCAAATAGAAGAAACAAAGGCAAAGTCTACATTAATGGTACAGATGTCGGATGCGAGAAAGTAAACATTTCTTGTCTTATGAGATGGTGAATAATCTTCTAAAACATGTGCCTGCTAGTATGAAGCCTATTTCTTTTTTACTAAGTTTTACTAATCTATTTTTCATTAAGCTAATGCATTTAAACTTAATATGATGTTAAAATATCTATTATAGTGCTGATAATTTCTCCAGTTCTCTGCACCATTAAAATACAACTAAGCAGACGAAAAGGACTCTAGTTAAATCGGCAAGATTTATACCCTTTTTGGAAAGATGTAAATAAACCTGCTGTAAATAGGGAAGGGTGGGGGAACGAAAAGGAGGGGTGGGGAAGGGAAGGAACCAAGACACATAGTGTACAGGTACAAAATAACCATGATAAATGTGATAATTATATATACATTGTACCAATACATGTTCTTGGTAAAAAATTAAAAAAAATAATAAAGAAGAAAGTTAAATTTGGGTCTTCATTATTATTGTTTTTTATGAATTCTGGAGTTCACATTACGAGAATTAGTTGGAAAGAAATTGTCCTTTAAACATGCTGTCATTTCAAATATATTCATCTTGAATTAGAAATATTTCCAGTTAACTAAAATTAGGTCATGCCAAACTTTCCAAAATACTATGCTTAAGAATTTGACTTTTGACAGCTCCATGTCTGTGTACAAAATGAAGAATAATCCTAATCAAAAAAGTTTAGTCATTTTTATTCAGAAAAACCTCCCACATTTACTGTAGCTGCCAGTGCTCTCTAAGCATGCACAAAATAATTGCCTTTTGAGAACAGTGTTTAAAGAATTTATGAGTGGTTTTCCAGGCAGTCACCCACTCCTTTCTTTGATGGTGAGGAGACTAAGAATTTCACAAGTAAAAACATCACGTTTTCTAATTGCTAGAAAAGCTGGATTTTGAACATCAAGGTTCAATGCAACAAAGTATTGTTGGTAAAGGGTGATATGCCAGAAAACATTCTTCCACCTTCCATTCAGTGACTTCCTACCACTTTGGTTCGCTGAGGTTGTATGTGCTCTAAGTGGCCGCCTTCACAACTTTCCACTGCGTGGAATTCCATCTGTTCAATCAAACCGAAACAAAAGGTAGTCTTGAGGTCCTTGTACCTTGACAGATTTCCTTCCTGATACACTGTCTCTTAACCCATTGCATCATTCAGAAGAACAAATACCCCAGCTCAGCACACAGGAAGTAGAAGAAAAAAGGAAATAGAAAGTATTAAGATAAATTTATGTGTGTATCACACATACTATATATAACATGTGTAATAGAAAATATATAATGGCATTTCCCTGGCATATTTGAAACTATAAGCATTGCCAATTAAGATTTGGATTTTTCTCATTTTTCTTTTTCTTTTTTGGACTATGATCAGTACATGTTTGCTGTATATAATGATTATATTCACTGTAGGGAATAGGCACATGTACATAACGCATTTCAATTTTTTTCTCTTTTCCTCCACCCCTTTCATTTTTCCAGCATCAGATTCATTTATTTATCTTGCAAGACTTTATAAAGTTAATTATCATATATACAGGTTCAAAACCATACTAACAGGACAAAGAACATATAAAACATGTAAGACAATTGTACTAAGTCAAGGTACACTTTTAGATACATTGTCCATGCTGGATTGCAATTCTCTCTCTCTCTCTTTCTCTTTCTCTCCATATTATCTGTCTTTTATTTTGTTAGATATAGATATAGATATAGATATATAGTTTTTTATATAAGAGAAACCATGTGATATTTAAACTTGTGTATCTGAGTTACTTCACTTAACATTATGGTCTCAAGGTGCATCCATTTTCCTATGGATGACTCAACTTTATCTTTCTTTATGACAGAGTAGTACTCCACTGTGTATAAATATCACATTTTCTTTATCCATTCATGTGTCAATGGACATATAGGCTGTTTACAAGATTTAGCTATTATAAATTGTGCTGCTATAAACATGCATATGCATACATCACTATGGTATGATGTCTTTCTTTTGGGAAGATAACATGAAGGGAAATAGCTGGGTCAAATGTAGTTCTATTTTTAGTTTTTTGAGGAATCTCCATACTGATTTCAATACGGTTGTATCAGTTTACATTCCCACCAACAATGGAGAAGTGTTCCTTTTTCCTCCCAGCCTTGCCAGCATTTGTTATTGGTTGATTTCTTGGTGGTGGCCACTCCTTCTGGAGTGAGATGGAATCTCAGGGTTGTTTTAATTTGCATTTCTTGAATGGCCAGTGATGTTGAACATTTTTTTATGTATTAATTGGTCATCTGTAGTTCTTCATCTGAGAAGTGTCTATTCATTTCAGATGATCACTTTTAATTGGGTCTGTAAATTTGAGGGAGTCTGATTTTTTGAGTTCTTTATATAATATAGATATTAGTCCTTTGTCTGAGGAGTAACTGGCAATTTTTTTCCCATTCTGTTGGTTGTCTCTTCATTCTGTTGGTGGTGTCCTCTGCTGTGCATGGATTTTTCTCATCTTTCAAAGAAAATAATAAATTATGATGCAGTTCTGAATTTCTGGTGGAATTACGTAATAGGAAAAATATATAGTAGGGATCCACGTGTGTGTACAGCAGGCTTGCATGGACAAAGAACAGGTAGTTACTTTCTCTATGGCTGATTTCATCCTCTTCATGAGTTCCTGCCCTGCTAGAGCAGAGGGCATATTTAGACACCTTGATGAAAAATTAGTGATTCCGACAGTATCTTTTTGGTTTGAATTTCAGTCTATTTAATTATGATATGATCAATGAGAGCTGATTCAAACAGTTCCTATGGGTGATTCGGTCCTCTGTCGAGGCTCAGACATTCAGAATTTGTCTTTTTCTTTAGGCGGTGTGTGGGAGAGACTTGCCTGTGCTCGTGTGGCATTTTGATAGGGCATCCCTGGCCATGCACGGTCCTCTGAGATGCAGTGGCCGTGCTTCTCCCCTGGGCACATTGCTGGTGCCTGCTCCTGAGCTCTGAGACTGGAGTGACTGTGCTGAGTCTCTGCTCCCCTCTTTGCTTCTCTGTGGTGGCTGCAACCTGGCTTCAGCGTCACTTCACACTTGCCTGGGGATTTCTGTCACGATGGACAGCAACATGATCAGCTTCCCTCCACAGCTCTCCTCCTACCTTTAGGAATGTCTGAACACTGTGCTGAGTGCCAACGGCAGCTCAGGAGGGCAGGCCAGACTCTCCGTGTGGCTGCTCGGGGTCCCACCACCTGCTGTGAGCCTGCTGTCTCCTGTTGTCACATACAATGGCTGGGCTGTTCACTTCCCCTCTGAGACTTGATCTCAGGAGAGGAGGCCAGGATTCGGGGCTCTGCTCACTTGCTTCTCTTCCTCCACCTGCACCCGTTCACAACTTCTTCCATGTTTTCTCCATCTTTCTAATACTCCTACCCTCGCACTAACCTCACAAGCAAGTCACTGGATCAAGCTTTTCCTATTTCAATAGGATAACAAAGTGTCACACAATTTGTCTTATTAAAAAAACAGGATTCATTGCCTCAACCAAAAAAAGTCCTATTTTGATTTTGGTTTTCAGAAGCTTGAACAGTGAATTTTTCATCTGCTCTCCTGCATAGAAAGTCCCCAGTCCACTCCCACCTCACCCACAGCATCAAACCAGAAAGTGCAGTCATACATTCCCAGAAGATTTTATCCCTTTCTTGGTGTGAACAGATCAATCTCAATATTCTCCTATGCCAGTAAACCAATAAAAGCATCACAGTTTACTTTGCAAGTTAAGCCTTAAAACCGGAGAGATTTTTTTATTTATGGCATGGCTTCATCCCAGCATCTTTATGCCAGCACTAGGAGATGGTTTTGAAAGTTTGACATTTGACGGAATTGTTTTTTACCTTCTTTTACAGGATCATTTTCTTCTTTCATTTCCTGTTTGGGTATCCTAAAATAGCCTTATGACCTAGATTAAACACCACCCACTCTACTTTGCCATAAATTTCTTGAAATTAAGAAGACTTCAGAAAATTCAACATGACACACAATATCTGGGAGATGATCTCACACTTAGACATGGAAATAAAATTTTGAATTTATTCTTTTGACCTCAATATGAGGCTTTAGGTAAATCCCTAAGACTCTGTACATAATTTCCCTTTAAAAACCCCCTCCAAAATGGTCAAAACAAAGAAAACTGTTAACTGATTGTCTACACACCTTTAAACTCGGGAATTTTTAAAGAGTCCCTTAAATTTCCTGGAATTATACACAATGTTTTCTATCTATATTTTTTATAGGAGAAATATCCATAGCTTTCACCAATTTATCACACCTGAGGTTTTGAATTCCAAACAAACTTATTTCTATGCTTTATGCCTAATAATATTCAGTGTCCAATTATTTGAGAGAAATAGAGAGTATAAATGCCAAATTCCCCTTGCAAATAAATAAGTAGGTAAAAAATATTTTACACTATTACTTTTAGAACAGTGGTATATTCTCTTAATATTTGGTTAGACAAGGATGCCATCAGCTGCCTTCACCTTCTATTAAAGGTAAATAATATGTTTTCCTCCACAAAAGATAAGATCAAATGAAATTCTCATTTCCCTCAGCCTCTTATTGCTAAGCAAAGTCCACACTCCCTAACACACACAACACACAAAGCTAGTTACAAGGTCTTGCCTAACCTTTTTAGATTTGTCTCTGTCATTTTGTCTTCATTCTACATTTGAGCAAAATCCCAATACTTGCTTCCCTCAGAGTCTCTCATGCATTTTCCAGCCTCTGCGTTTGCACATGCTGCTCTGTCTGTCCCAAATCCCTGCCAGGCAAGTTCCTCCCCATCCATCAATGTGTCTTCTTCTTCCCTTTGTGTAGTCATTGTCACTGCACTGTGTACACATTTCTACTCCACCAGTCAACACATGGGGTTGCAATTATTTCCTCTCATGTCCTTATCCATTATTAGCAGTGGATACTTTGGTGGCTGGGGCTATGTCATGGTCTACTTGTATACCCAGAAATGGGCACAGTGCCTGCAATAGAGGAGAGACTTAAAAACGTTGGTTGAATTAATAAACAAAAAGATTCAAGAGTCAGTAAAGGACAAAGTAGAGTGGGAGGTGGCTCAGCATTTGGACAGAGCTACAAATCACCGTCACTTTCCTAAAACTATCTAGAATGAGACTTCATTGTCCCATAAAGATCTTTGTTCATCAGCTGAGAACAGGGGGAAGTTATGGCAGCTCCATGCTCGTGTCAAGAGGGCCAGCACTCCACCCGGAACTTGGGTTACACAGGCCCCCCAGAGGCTCTCCTTCCCTCACCTGTGCTGGCCAGGACCCAGGTGATTTCAGTCAAGTTGGGTAGTTCTGGGTACTCTCCGACAAGCCAGTGGTATAGACCTACCTGCAGGATTGACAGTTTCTCTATTGATGTCAAAAAGTCATGTGTATCATTTCATTTGATATATGACTTCAGTGATCTCAGTTCAGTCCATATGAATAGAATCATAGCAATTTACATTGTCTAAGGCACAATGATAAGCCCAGCCTCAAACAAGAACTTTTTTACTTTGCAAGATGAAGACAGCTGATGGTGTTCTTAGTACAACCAAATATTAACAGAATATACTATTGTTCCAAAAATCAGGTGTCTCCATTTTCCAAATTCCTAATCTCCCCACAGGATCCTCATTCCTATGTTCCCAAGGCAACCACCACAAAACAACTTATTGTGTGTCCTTCCAGAAAAGTTCTCAGTGTATATATGTATAGTGTTATATTAAAATATTATATATAGTGTATACAACTACAGATATGCATTATATAAGCATGTATTTATATATACATTATAAAACCATTAACATACACAACATGTAAGATAATGTCCATATACATACTGTGATCACAAAATATGGTGCATACTTAAGTTTTTTAAAATTACAGTAAGAGACACATTGCCACAAGTCCCTCTTTTATATACTCCCCCTTGCTTTGAACACACTTACCCGTCATTCTGGCTATTTTCTGAAGCAGTTGTGGAAGTACTTTTTCTGGTCTTTTCTTATGCTATTGATGTTGCCTCAATGTCCTGAATTGATTCAAAATGTCTACCTTTCATGGTCATTTTCACTTTGGGCAAGAACCAGTACTTGTGCCAGGTCAAGTGAATAAGGTGGATGAAGACACAGTGTAATATTTTTGTAATTTTTTATTTGATAGAAATTGCCATAAATGTTTTGAATTGATTCAGGACGTCACGACATTTACAAATAGACACTCACAAAAGAAGACTTCCAGAACTGCTTCATAAAGGAAGGAAGAAGAATGATGGGATAAGTGTGTTTAAAGTAAGCAGGAATATTTTGAGGAGTAATGTGTATTTTACTGTAATGGTAAATGTGACTGTAGCATATACATGTACATATTAAATAATTCTATATAAAATTTAATCTGTGTTTGTGTATACAATCATCCCTTGTCATCTGTTAAGGATTGCTCCCAGGACTCCTTGCAGATACCCAAATCAGTGGATACTTAAGTCCTTTACAGTGGTACCTTGGTTCAAGAAATTAACTCTTTCCACAATTCGGGTCGCAAACCAAATTGATCACGAGCTAAATAAAATTTTCCATAAAATTCAATGTAAATATGGTTAATCTGTTCTGAAGCATATTTTTTTCTTTGGCCACAAAAATAGGAAACAAAGTACAGTACAGTACAGTACAGTACAGAGAAAAAGAAAAGTAACGTTGCTTGAAGAGACCTCTGGTGTGGAGGACAGGAACGTGGATGGTGGGAGGTGGTTATTCTTTAGAGGGAGAGTCCCCCTCCCTAAGGACATTGGGGAGATAGATCTCCTTCAGGGGTTTCTTCTCTTCTCTGTCTCCTAGCTGCAGGGTCAGTTTTGATGAAAAATCTGTCTAACATCACTTTTCCTACACTGCATAACTCTCTGGAAACGAAAGACCATGTTATCGTTCATCAGATTCAAAACTCTGCTCATGACAGTCACCTGGGGGCAGTGCTTCTCAAAAAAATCTGGCACTCGTTCCATTTTGCCGTCATGGATTTTATCACATCACTGCTAACCCCCTATCTTCCTCTGCTTCAGTGGATGTTCCTCAACGAGTGCCTTCTGCTGCTCACTCTGGAGTTCAGCAAGTTCTTCCACCATCAGCTCCTCCCTACGGTCCTCAACAAGCTCCTCTATATCTGCACCATCCATCCAAGTCCAGACCCATATTCTTGCACATGAACACAATGTCCTCCACTACCGGCACATCGGACCCTTCAATGTCACATTCAGTGACACATTCTGAAGGTTGAGTTTAAGGGCCAGTACATGACATCTTCCCAGATTTTGTCGACGAGTTTGATGCAGTGGAGGACACTGAAATGC
>PVJO010015790.1:0-43982 GCA_004026905.1 Hystrix cristata | reverse complement strand
CATGAATATTAATGTACAGGTTTTGTGAGAAGTTTTCATTTCTCCATAATAAGTGCCCAAGAGTGAAACTGCTGAGTTGTGTAGTAAGCACATACTGTTTTTGCAAGAAACTGTCATGTCCTCTGTGGCTGCCCTATTTTGCACACCTACTAGCAGTATGAGTGATTCTGTTTCTCCTTATCCTACCCAGCATCTGAAGTTACCAGTCATTCAGATAGGCGCAGAGTGATTCCTTACTGTGTTCATCCAAATACCTGCACACAAGAGTTTGCGTATCCCTCCTGGCTAATAGTGTTGTACACCTTTCATGTGATTATTTACTATCTCTATACTGTTCTCTTCAGTGAACTTCGTGTTTTTTGCTCAATCTTTAATAGGATGTATTTATTTTTGGTTTTTTTTGAAAAATAATTATGTTTCACAATTAACAAGTTTATCTTCCTCATTTAGACCCATGAATGCTGGTCAGATGTAGGTCGCTGGATTTTTTGTTTCCTGCCAGGCTTAAATGTTCCAAAGTCAAGCATTAAATCAGTAATGCAACACATAAATTGAATTTAGTTGTCCCAACATGATAGTGCAATTTTCGAAAGTATTTAATTTACTTAGCTCCTTGATTTGTTTACTCTCAGAGGACCTGAGCCATTTGCTTGTCCAAGTAAAGTGATATATTTATACATAACTCTTTGTGTGTGCACATATATTTATGCATACTTTATACAGGGACATGTTTCCTTTTTCCAAATTCAAAACCATTTTAATGCATTAGAGTTTCCAATAAGGCAGCAGCCATCACTTACACAAACCATTAAATGGAGAAAGATTAAGTTAAGCAAAAATGTACCAATGTGCAGAGAATTGAAGCACACTATCTAGTGCAATGTCATAATATAGTTCATGGTTTCTATGCCAAGCTCCCTCCAAAAGATGTTGTACAAACAAACTTGTTCATGAGGATGAGAATATATATTTATAAGATTGATTTTTATTTGTTGGGGAGGGACATTTACAGCAAAATGTGTTTATTTTTCATAACGCTCAGAGGTCCTGGACATCCATTCTGAAAGTTTATATGATATAGGAATACTGTATACGTGACTTCACATGTGGTTCAAAAATATCCCTTTCTACATGCATGCTAATGTAACACAGCCCAATACACTTACCTAAATAATGAAAATACAATTCTTTCTTCTTCCTGAGGACTGATTAAGATTGAAAAGATGATTGGAGGTTTAAAATTCTACCATTATCAACAGAACGAAGAAGAAAAATCATACAGAAAAACACTGGCCAAAATCCAACAGCCATCCATGATTTTAAAAAAAGAAATTTAAGCATATTAAAAGTAGAGAGCAAGTTCCTCAACTTGTTAAAGAGCACTTACAAGAAGCCAAAGGATAACATTAATGGAAAGTATGGAATATTCAATCATTTCCTCCGAAGTTTTGGAAAAAGGCAAGAATGTCCACTCTTACTATTCTTATTCTATCCAGTACAGTAAGTCAAGATAAAGATATAAAAACACATAGAGTGGAACAGAAGAAACAAAATGCTGCTAACTGCAGATGCCGTAACTTCTATCTAGAAAATCCCAACTACTCCATAAAAAATTCTTTATTAAGTGGGTGTCTAAATGTCACAGGACAAAGGACCATCAAACATCAACAAAATTAATCACATTCCTCTATACTAAAAGGGAATATGTGGAAACAGAAATTTAAAATATCATAAAACTTACAATTGCTCCAAATAAAATATTTTATTCCTTTTTTCTTTCCCCATTTTCCCTATCATTTGTCATAGATAAATATAGCTTTTCCTGTAAGAGAAACCATGTGATATTTAAACTGTGTCTGAGTTACTTCACCAACATCTAACATTATGGTCTCAAGGGCATCCATTCTCCTACAAATGACTCGTTTATCCTTCTTTATGGCAGTGTAGTACTCTATTGTGTATAAATACCACATTTTTAATCCATTCATCTGCTGATGAACATATTGGCTGTTTTAAAGGTTTAGTCATTATGAATTGCATTGCTGTAAACATGGGTCTGCATACACCACCGTGGTATGAAGTCTTTAACTCTTTTAAGAAGATCCTTGGAAGAGGAATAGCTGGGACAAATGGAATTTCTATTCTTAGTTTTTTGAGGACTCTCCATACTGTTGTCCATAGTGGTTGTGTCAGTTTACAGTCCCAACAACAATATAAAAGGGTTCTTTTCTACCCACAGTCTTACCAGCACTTGATTTTGGTTGATTTCTTGACGGTAGACGCTCTTTCTGGAGTTAGATAGAATCTACATATTGTTTTAATTTGCATTTCTTGAATGGCTGATGATGTTGAACATTTCTTCCTGTACTTATTGAGCAAATGTATTTCTTCCCTGAGAAGTATCTAGCCATTTACTCCTCAGACAATGGACTATTACCTAGAATATACAAAAAAACTCAAAAAAATTAGACCTCCCAAATTTGCAGAGCCAAATAAAATAAATATTTAAGCCAAAACATAACAAAACATATGAAGGCTCTATATACCGAAATTTATAAATTTTAATGAGGGAAAACCAAGAAGAACCAAATAGAGACACATATTATGTTCATGAATTAGAAAGCCCAAAATTATAAAGAAATCAATGCTACCCAAATGTGTAGGATTAATATAATTTTTCTTAAAATTCTAATATGATTTTGTAGAAACAAACTTATCCTTATATATTTTATATAATATTTGTAAATTATTATATATTATATTTCCATATACTCATGGAAAAATACAAGGCCTAGGACAACTAAAACAATTTTGAAGAAAAAAAAATTGGGATTAATCAATCTAACCCATTTGAAGACTTTTTTTTTTTTTGGCAACAGGGTCTTGCAGTGGAATTCAGGCTGGCCATGAACTCAGTACGTAATCTGGGCTGGGCTCAAACTTATGACTGTCTTCCTGCCTCAGTTTCCCAAGTGCTGGGATTACAGGCGTGCACCACCACACCAGGCTGAAGACTAATGTGCTATAAAATTTCAGATGGCACTTACCACCTCTGTGGGTACCTCAGCCCGACCTCCACAACCTCTTATTCAGTAGGTCTCAAATGAGATACAGAAAACTTTAACTTTTCAGCAATAAATATAAGAATAATCATTTCAGTTATAGCAATAATTTCATTTATTCTGAAACAGGCTTTCGCCAACTTGGGTCCTTTAAAACATTGCAAAGAATTCAGACATACTTGGCAAGCATTCAGAAGCTTTGGAGCACTTGTGACATAGTTCAAGACGTATATGTCTCAATGTTAGGGAGGGCTTTGGAATGATATTTAACATGGGTTGACTTTTTTTTAAGTATTCTGTAATATTTCATATACTGATTTTTAGTTCACTACTATTGCAAAGGTAAATAAATCATGCCAAAGTAAAAATTTTTGTGCAGTAATTCCAGACCCCAAATCATAAGAGATACACAGTATTACTGTAATATCATCTAGCCAAAGGTAAAAAGTTGTTTTCTATAAACAGGAACTCTTTAAAGTTATAAAAATAGAGCATTAGAGGGTTAACTAAATTCTCATGTCATTAGTAACATATAGATTCAGAACACTTTATATCTGACACAAAGTTCCTGCTTTTCCACACAATTCTTGCTAAGCAGATGTATAATCAGCAGAAATGATAGAGGAGATAGAAGTGTAAATATTTTGTAATATCATCGAGGCCAGTGGCACTACTGCCACAAAATGTCATCGTACTATCTCGTATGGCAGTAGTCTCTAACCGATTGTGAAACTTCTGTAATGCTAGTGGAAGGTATGATTGTTCTCCACTTCACAGATTAGAAAACTGAGGTATTTGCAGACTAGTGTACCTTACTGTGCTGGTTCTCAGTGTTTCATAACTGTTCTAATCATTTGAAAATGTAATTAAAATGCAGCTTTTTGAGTTCTACTCACAGAAGTTCTGATTTAGTTGGTCTAGAACGTGACCTGGGTGTGGAGCTTCGCCAAAATCTCAGGCGATGCTGAAGGTTCTAGTCTGTAGTACGCTCCTTCAAGACCACTATCCTGCACCACCGTGTCTTTTTATCCTACTTTTCATGGTGCCAGGAAGGGTAACATCTTGGCACTTATCTATCAAACACCTGTGAATTCAATCAAGCAGTTGCTAGAGAATATATTCTTCATGTGGTCATTTGTAATTTTATCAATAAAAAAATTAAAAGGTACTTAAGCAATTGATGGAATACTCATTGACTAACTGATCAGCACGTGCATCCAAATGAAACTGGATTCTCTCCTCCTCATCCATCCTTTGAGAGAGGCAATCTAACGAAATGAAGTTTTTGTTTCCTTCTTTTTTTCTTTAGAAAAAATATTTAATATGATTAACAGTTGAATGGACCATTTAGTCATTTGGGCTGATTCTCATCGCAGAATGCAAAACCAATAGTCCGAACAATATTTGAAAATCAAGGATTTCTCATGCATATCTACATGGAGCAGGCTTTCACAACTTTAGTGCAATTGACTTCTTGCCCCAGTGACACTGCATTGAGGAAAACTGTTCTATGCATAGTAGGATATTTAGTAGCACCCCTGGCTTTTACCCAGAAGATGACAGTATCAATCTTCTATATGACAATGAAAAAATTTTCCGCAAATTGCTAAATTTCCCCTGGGGGCTAAAATTGCTCTAAGTTGAGAACCATTGGCTGAGAGAATCCCTACTGCAGCTAGTACTCTTTCTCTTCCTTTGGGGAACAATTTGGTCCAAGAGACATGGGTAAGGGTGCATAGGTGTCCATGTAGCAGAGATGGAATTGGGTGGCAGGGCAGTTCAGTGGTCCAGAGCAAAGTACATGACCATGAGTGGGGGAGGTGTCCACATAAGAGTTGGAATATAGGTGTGCACTTATAAGGAGAGCTTTCATATAATGAGAACAATCTCACACAGGGCATGCCAGGCTGTAGGAGGAAAAGGGTTTCGGTATAGTATAAAGGCTAGTGGAAAACATCAGAGAAAAAGTGGAGTGGAAAGGATGTCAATGGAGAAAGGAGGGCAGTGTGTGTGTACATGTGAAGTCTAAAGAGGACACGAAGACAGTCAGACAAGCTGGTGTCAATTGTCACAGCCTTAGTGAGGTAAGTAGGGAACTCCATTAGGAAGAAGAGTTAGACAGCACTGATGGGAAATTGGGTACAACCATGAGAATCAGTCTCAAAAGTAATTACATTAAGAATAATGGAAGCCTTATATCAGATTTGAAAAGAACTACAAAATGAACCCTAGGTGTTGGGTTTGAATTGTAAATTTTGCTATAACTCATTATTTTCAATATGTAAAAGGGAGTTATAGAAATATATATAGATGGATTACATGCACATATAGGACATATATATATATATATATAAAGGTTTATGGAAAGGAATTGGCCCATATAGTCACATGGTCTGATTAGACAAATCTAAAATCTAAAAGGCAGGCTATCAGAAAGAGCTAAAACTCTCAAGCACAGGCTAAAGTTGCTTTTCATAAGGAGAACTTCTACGAGTGAAGCTCAGTTCTGCTTTTAAGGTCTTTCAATTGACTGAATCAAGCCAGTTCATGTTATCTGGGATAATCTGTTGTACTCAAAGTCAATCAATTGTGGACGTTAATTACATCTACAAAATATCATCAGAAACACTTAGACTCCTATTTGAATTAATAACAGAATGCCTTACTTTTGGATAAGTCAAAATAAACAAAAATCATCATACATTCAAGGATATGTATGTACTCTCTAATTATGCCCCAAAGAGGTCCTGGGAGTGGTAATGCCTCGAATACACCTAGTACTCAGACATGAGCATCATTCTCCAGTGAAACTAGAGTCTTACTTGAACAGTGAATAGACTTAGAGCTGTGTCAGAAAAAAATATAAGAAAAGAAAAAAATATAAGAAAACCCTGGAATAGTTGTTATAGTACAAACTAACTGATCAATGTATTATGTACAGATTTCAAAAGGACTCAGCAGCTATATTGAAGGGGCTGCCACAGGCCAGAGGATAGAAAATGTGAGCATCAGAGTAAATAATCATAGTAAAGATAGTATGACCATTTTCACTATGTTGGTTCTTACCCAAGAACACGGGATAACTTTCCATTGTCTGATATCCCTTTCAATTTCCTTTTTTAGAGTACTGTAGTTTTCAATGAAAAGATCTTTTCCTTGCTTTATTAGATAGATTCCTAAGTATTTCATTTTTTTATGTGATTGTGAAAGGTAAATCTTCTCTTATTTCTTTCTCAGTAAGTTTGTTATTTGTATATAGCAATGCTATTGGCTTTTGAGTGTTTAAAGACCCAGTCCAAAAGTGGGCATCTGAAGTGAATAAACATTTCTCAGATGAAGAAATAAAAATGGCAAATAAATATGTGAAAAAATGTTCAACATCATTGATCATTAGAGAGATGCAAATCAAAACAACACTAAGATTCCATCTCACTCCAGAAAGAACATCTATTATCAAGAAATCAACCAATAACAAATGCTGGTGGGGCTGCAGGGAAAAAGGAACCCTCCTCCACTGTAGGTGGGAATGTAGACTGCTCCAACCACTGTAGAAATCAGTTTGGTGATTCCTCAGAAAACTACAACTAGAGGTTCCATTTGACCCAGCTATTCATCTGCTTGGTATCTTCCCAGAAGAATTAAAAACATCATACCACAATGATATATGCACAACCATGTTCATAGCAACATAATTTGTAATAGCTCAGTCTTGGAAATAACCCAAATGTCAACAACTAATGAATGGCTAAAGAAGATGTGGTTTTTCTACACAATGGAGTACTACTCTGCCATAAAAAGGATAAGCTAGAGGCATTTGTAGGTAAATGGATGCAAATTGAGAACATACCCTTAAGTGAAATAAATCAGACACTCATGAATACACATCAGTTTCTCTGATATGAGAAACCATAAGCGTAAATAAGGACAAGGAGATATAATAGATATTATGTAAAAGAAAGATAATGCTCAAAAGATAGGAGAACTAGGAAGGGAGGAGAGGGGAAGAAGGAAGGGTAAAAGAAAAGAGAGTAGAAAGGGGAAAAAATGGAAAAATGTAAATAAACCTGCTGTAAATAGGGAAGCTTGGAGGTATGGAAGGGAGGGATGGGAAGATGGAGGAACCAAGATATATCATGTACAGGTACAAAATAACCATGATGAATGTGGTCATCATGTATACAATGTAACAATACATGTTTTTGCTAAAAAATAAATAAAAAAGAGTATGTCTCAAAGTACTTTACCACAAAATATTTATTAAGAGAAAAGAGGGGAGAACCAACATCACAAAGTAGCAATCACCAGCAAAATACACCCCTTCTGAGACCTGGAATCCAGACACTGGGAAAATAACAACTTGATGAAGAGAAAAAAAGAGAAGTAGTTCTCCAGGAATCAGGAGGAAACTGACAGGAAAATTAGAAGCTACAAAGAAACTGGATAAATGCAACTTCTGCAGAGAAAAAAAAAATGATGTAGTCTGAAAGCTGACACTAGCTCCCAGGGAGGGAAACCTATACCTGGAGACACAATGTAAGACCCCAGGGTCAGGAGACCCAAAGAGAACCTACAAACTAGGCCAGCAGTGCTAGACCCAAGTAAAAACCACAGCTATTTTAAACAGCTAAACAATGTTTGGTTTTACTGTGAAAGTGTCTCCTTCCACACGACAGGTTACAGTTGGAGAAGGAATCTAGTGCAGTGCCCAGCATACGGATAGAGAGTGTTTAATCAGGCACCATTTCATGAAGGAGTTGATTATTAAGAATGAGCCTCAGAACAATTATGAAACAACTTTACTTCAGGACTCCCAGTATTACTTCCCACAGTGACTGGGCAAAAGACAACCACAGGAGACAGTCAAAGAGAGGATGTGAGCTAGACCCTCTGAGTAGTCTAAGCTCAGCCTCTGAAGGGGACAGGGCCCCACCCTTCGTGGTGACAACCCAGACCAGTGTGTGTGGTTTTTAGAAGCAACAGGGTCTGAAGTGTTGTCATTAAGTACAATAACTGTTTGAACCATTGCCTTGCTGCCTACATCCTGAAAAGATCAGAAGTCTTATTGCTCTCTCCACCTACTAACATAAGCAAGGACATATCTCAGTTTGGATGGTTGCCACAGCCTGGGGCGAATAGACAGAGGGACCTCTAAAACAAGGGGGCAATTCACAAATCCACACGCTATAAATCTGGGGAGAGAAAACTGATTTTCTGGATACTAAAACCAAAAGACACACAGATAAATTATTTAAAATGATAAAAGAGAAGATTTAAAAATAGGTCCATAATGTGCTCATCAATTTCTAAGAAGATATAACTAAACAGATGTTGAACTTAATGAACAATCAGCAAGTTTACAGAAAACACTAATAGAAAGCTATCTGAGCTCAACAGAATGATACAAAACACGAACGATCAATTTATCAAAGAATTTGAGCCCAAGAAAAGGTATCAGCCAGAAAGCCAGGAGAATACAAACTCTACTGAAAGATAAGCAGCAGAAGTGACAATGTGAGGACAGAGTGTCAGAACTAGAAGATAGGGCTAATGTTGGTAACCAGTTACTCAGAGATACCTTGAAGAGAAAGAGAGACCATGAAAAATGGATCCAACAGCTGCTCAATAATATAAAAGAAGACTAATCTAAGATTAACTGGAATTAGTGAAAAATAAGAAAACAGCACAAATAGCATTAAAAAAAAAACCCGTTTACAGACATATTAGCCCAAAACTTTCCAAATATGGGGAAAGAAATAACTATGCAGATAAATGAGGCATATAGAACACCAAATAAACATGACCAAAAAAGAACTTCTCCTTGATGTATCATAGTCAAAAACCAAAAGTCCAACACAAAGACAGAATTGTAAAAGTTGTTAGAGAAAAGTAGGGAATCACTTATAAAGATAAACCCATCAGAATTACAGCAGACTTCTCAACACAAACCCTAAAGGTCAGGAGAGCTTGGGGTGAAGTGTTTCAGATTAAATAAATAAATAAATTTTTAAAAGTAGCTTCCAACCCAGACTTACATGCCCTGCAAAACCATCTTTCAAAACTGATGAAGAAATAAGGTATTTCTATGACAAAGAGCACCTTAAAAATTTGTAACCACTAAAACAGCACTCAAAAAATTCTCAAGTATTTCCTGAAAAGAGACAAAGAAGCCAACACTGCAAAAATGTCTAGTAGAATGAATACACCAAAAGAGCAAGTAGTTACTCAGAAGTGAGAAAATGAAGATAGAAACAAGAAAATAATGCAAGACAGAAATGAATCAATACCGTTCATTAACAGCTCTCAATGTGAATGGTTTCAGTTCCTCAATCAAAAGACACAAACTGGCAGAATGGATTAAAAAGCAAAACTTAATAATACGCTATATAAAAGAAACATTTATTCCAAAATAAATACACAGAGTATAAAGCAAAAGTTGGAAAACAATATTCCATGCAATGCAAATCCAAAAACAAGCAGAATTTGCTATCATATTTTCAGACAAAGTGAACCTCAAGCCAAATCGGCTAAGGGAAAGAAGGTCAATGCGTATGAAAGGAACAACTCGACAGAAAGAGATAACAATTATAAAATATGTAACAAACACTTTTGCAAACAACTTCATAAAACAAACTCTACTGGGCATAAAAGATCAGATAAACATCAACACAATTATAGTGGAGGACCTAAATATCCCATTGTCACAAACAGATCGAGTAGACAAAAACAATTAAAGAAATATAGAGTGGAACCAAACTTTTGAAAAAATAGACTTAATAGATACCTTCAGAGTTTTCTACCCAACAACAACAAAATACACATTTTTCTCAGCAACGTATGGGACGTTTTCCAAAGATCGCATGCTACCCCATAATACATGCTTAAGTAAATGCAAAAGAATCATAATTATCTCATGCATATCATTAGAACAGAGTGCAAGGAAGCTAGAAATCAATGGAAGAAGAAAACACAGAAATTATACAAACATATGGCTATTGCTTCCTTGAATAATCAACAGTCACGAAAAAAAATCAAGGAAGAAATTAGAAATCAAGGAAGAATCAAAAAATAAAGCCAGTACAACGTACCAAAACTTATGAGACAAATGAAAGCAGTCCTAAAGGGAAATTTATTGCTGTGAATACCCACATCAGAAAAACAGTCCCAGCCCAAATAAATAACCTAATGATATACTTCACGTTCCTAGGAAAAAAAGAACAATCCAAATTTAAAGATAATTCAAAGAAGAAAATTATAATGAGTCAAGCAGAAATTAATGAAATTGAGACAAAAAACAATAAATGAATCAAAGAGCTGATCTTTTGAAAGAATAAACAAAGTAAACAAATCATTAGCCCACCTTACCAAAAAAAAGAAATAAAAGACCCAAATCAATATAATTAGAAATAAAAAAAGCAAAGTTAAAACAGATACCACAGAAATCCAGATTATTAGCAACTACTTTGAGAAATTGTACTCTAATAACCTGGCAGATCTACAAGAAATGAATAGATGCCTAGATATACATGGATTAACAAACCTGATACAAGAAGTTACCACAGCCCTGAATAATCCAAAAATAGGCAATGAAATTGAAGCAGTGGTTAAAAAAAAAAAAAAAAACCCTACGAACTAAGAAAAACCCAGTACCCAGTGGACTCACTGATGAATTCTGCAAAAATTTAAGGGAAGACCTAACACAAAGCTGCAGTGATAAAAAACAAAAACAAGCAAACAAACAAAAAAAAAGCCAGCATGGCATTGGCAAAAAAAAAAAAACAGATACATATCTCAATAGAACACCGAAGACAATGCAGAGACAACGCCAACAAATTCAGCTATCTGCTCTTTGACAAATGATCCATAAGCACACACTCTAGGCAAGACAGCATCTTTAATAAATGGCGCTAGTAGAATTGGACATCCACATTCAGAAGATTGAATCTAAACCCGTATCTCTCACCATGTACTAAACTAAAATGAAAATGGATCAATAATCTAAGTGTTAAAACACAAACACTTAATCTGTTGGAAAATAAAATAAAACTTTTGATGACATAGGTGGAGGCAAAGTCTTTCTAAACAGAATTCCAATTGTATAAGAAATAGTACCAAGAATCTACAAGTATGATCCTTTCAACTTACTAAGTTTCTGCACATGAAAGTGAAGGGACAACCTGCAGAAGTGAAGGACGACCTACAGAATGGGAAAATTTTTGCCAGCTATTCCTCAGACAGAAGAATACTACATAGAATAATGTCTAGAATTATGTCTAGAATATATAAAGTATTCAAAAAATAGATTCCCCCCAAGTAAAAGACCCAATCAATAAATGGGCAAGCAAAATGAATAGACACCTTGCAGAAGAAGTACAAGTGGCTGATAAATGCATGAAAAAAATAGTCAACATCTCTGGCTATTAAATAAATGAAAAACAAAACAACATTGAGATTCCACTTTACTCAAGAATGAATGACTATCATCAAGAAATCAAACAATAACAAATGTTGGCAAGGCTGGGGAGGGGGAGGAAACCTTCTACATTATTGGTGGGAATGTGAACTAGCACAACCGTTATGGAAATCAGTATGGAGATTCCTTAGAAATTCCATTTGACCCAGCAATTGCCCTTATACAGTATCGAACATTAAAAATCATTGACAAAATTGTCTTTTCTTGCAAGGAAAATATTCAAAGGAAAATTAGAAAAGAATGTTTAGTAAACATGGAGCAAGAGCTAAAGGGAAGTTAATGGCTAATGTCATGAAGCTATTCTAAATTAACATATATATTCATTATGTGAAAGTCAAAAATTTAATGACAAGAAGACCTAGATTCAAATTCTAGCTCCAAACTTTTATTATGTGATCATGAACAATTTATTCACCTCTTTAAATCTTAGTTTCTTTACTCAAAAAATGAGAATTGTAATTTTACAAAACTAATTGGAGGATTAAATATACTAACACACATAAAGCATTGAGCACACACTTGATACTAAATACGCATTAGCAAATGGTTACTATCATTATTTTGCTAGTTAAGAAGCCCAAATATTCGTGTTGAGAAATAGAGTCCTCTCCTCTTCTTGATAGTGCTGGAAATATGTGCTATGAAATTTTTACTTATATTCTTATCATTTCCAGTCTCCCTGATAACTTTCTGCCGTCAGTTAAAACAGTATTAGTACAGATTGGGTACACTACTATGATAGGCTAGAACTTTAGAAGTACTATCACCCTTCTTTTATGTAATGCTTCAATAAATGCCTGAGACATAATTGGAGCTAGTGAATATTTAATGAGTAACTATAGGAATAAAAGAAATTATTAGAATCTGAGTAGCTTTATTGTTATCACAGATTCTCAATCATTGTACAGAGATATTTTTTCTTAATTTCTTTTCTTTTTTTTTTTTTTTTTTTGGTGAAGGAGTCCGCAGGATCAAACTCAGGGCCTTGCACTTGCTAGACAAGTGAGTTAAATCCCCAACAAGGAATTTTCTTAATTCCATTCTCAAATTGTTGTCTCAATGTTTTACATGGACCCTGAATATATGAAATAGTTTTTGAAAATGCAGTGATAAAGTATAATCCACAAAATTCTATTCTGATCAACTCATTTTCTGGTGATGCCAATGGGGATGCGTTACTTCATTAGCATGCTGGCTCCATGCATAAATCAACTTCACATATGCCAACAACTCAAAACCATTTCCAATAATGCCCAAATTACTCTCTCAGGTTTTTGTCACATATACACTGTATTGTAAATTCCATGTGTGGTGGAATGTTATGATTAATTGAAATTTATAGATGCTAGTGTGACTAATCTTTATCCATAATAACACAGACAAAAGCATTATGATGAAGAATCAATTCATATGCCTAAGTGCTTCAGAAAAGTTAGACTCCATTTTAAAAATGCTTTAAATTATAACTGATATCTATAGCGAATAAGGTCTTAAACTATTTTTCCTGTTAAAAATATAGGCTTTTTTCCTTTTTGAGAAATTCATGTGCTATCCCCAGGCTACTCTTTCTGCGCCTCAGTCCTATTTTACTTTCTGAGCTAAAAGAAAGAGGACAAGGAAGGTAATGTCAGAGAGCCCAATGATGATGATCTGCTTTTCTGAGTGATTGGACACAGCTAATTTGTACATCATTGTTCTTGGGGCCACACACTGAACAATGCAATCTTTTTGAACCTGCCCTGAAATCATCTCATCAACAAGATGAACAGTTTAGCACAGAAATTCTACTCCTGGTAGGTTTAGTTCAGGCTCAAATCAAACCACTTTTTATTTCCTTGGAAATCCTAATGAGGCTCCTGGACATAAAAGCAATCCATCTTTTGCTTTCTGAAGCAAGATATAGCTTTCAGAGTCTCCTACCAGCCAAGTTTCAATAGGCACAAAAAAACTCCCCATTCTACCATATGAATAAGAACATCTGGGAATAGCTACAAAGCATCTGACGGAAGAAATGATGCCACAGAAGTAGTGTTCTTTTGACTCATTTTCAGCCACTTTGCATTTCTGGGAGCAGCAGTTCAGCACCTCATTGGCACTCACAGACAGAGGTTCACCATATTAATTAATATCACTGTGGGCAACCTCTAAGCCCCATGCCCTGCAATTGGTATTGGCTGGGAGCAGAGAGCAACATCTGCCAGAAAAATATTTATTTATTCAATCGTTTTTCTAGAACACATCATGATAATCCCTTCCACAAAATGAAACCCTCCAATAACATAAATCATCTGCAGGTTGTGACACTAACTTGAACAATTGCTCCTACTCTCAAAATAACAATTTCCTTATCATAGGAATGGGCTCCAACTGGAAAAGAAAAACAGACTCCCGCTTCTAACCCTGATGTCCACTCCCTGTGAGAATGTGCTCCAGCCACTGAATCCCTTAGAGTCTCAAACCACACGCCAAATGTGGTCCAGTCATGCTACAACCTAGCGCACCCATTTGTCACTGTCCAAAAGGACAAGGCATTTTAAAAAATTGATTATATAAATAAATAAAGGAAACACCATAAGCTGAATGTTAGTTAAATGATTCATTCTCTTCCATTTTTAGATTATTTTCTCCCCCATTGCAATCTACTTTAATAATTTCCAGCTATGAATATTACATGTCCTTCTCCAGTTAATTATTTATGTTGGTGAAATATGGCACTCACTGTGCCCTTCTAGGATTCCAAATTGAACATGGTTCCCAGCTTTTGTGCTGGGATTAGACATCGTAGAGGGTTTTTGTTTGGTGGAAAACATTACAAGGATTTTATTTTTATTAAATATTCTCAATCCATTTTTGCTGTAGAGCAATTCAATGTGTCAGTAACATTCCTGTTCTCTGAATGTTACTTTATATGGTTAAAAAATATCTTGCAAGCTCCCACAATAGAGACTATGAATGATATTACAAAAATCTAGAACATGCTATAGCTACTCATCGACTTACAATGAATGATTCAAGACTACAAAATTCAAAGCTTAAGAATTCCTTGTTTTTAATATTACAGTATTTTCACTCAGAATCTCAGATTACCAGAAATATCGCAGTCCTACTAGAAGGATTTTCCCCCAAATTCTCAACTAATATTAAAGAAAAGTAATTCTATTACTTTACTTATTCGGAGGAAGAAAATTGAGATAAATTCAAAGGACTATTTTTTTCACAATTTTTCTTATTATCATACTTATATTAGTAAATAGTCAGATTTATTTGGGGATATTAACCACACATCCCACCACTGAACTACACCTTCGGCCTCCACCTCAACTTCTATTTAGGAAGACTCCATAATAAGTAACTATGGTGATACTCCATGCAACTGAAAGTCCCTGAAGCAGGAATTTGTTAGTTTTGTGGTAATCAGTAATTCCCTGATTACTTTCTTGAAAGGAAAGAAAAACATTTTCAAAAAACAAATAGACACTTTACTATGAGCATGCAATCCTGGAGAGAAAATGTGGAGGCTGTTATTACATCCTCTACTTGAAATCCAATCAATGCTGCAAGAATAATGAAAACTAAAGACTATCTTAAAACCTATCAAGTTATCATAATTAAGGAACAAGAGACAGTATCACTATTTTAATATTTCTTGTATAATTTCTTTAATCCACTTATGTGATTGGCTGGATTATCTCAATGTTATGTATAAGCTGAAACAGAACATGGTGAGAAGCAATTTTTGTTTGCAAGCAATGAAAATACTGTTTTGTTTTGTACAGTCCATTTCTCACATGAGTAATTTTGAAGGAGCTATTTCCTGCAGGATTTCTACCAATTTTTTTAAAAATTTGGTTCCTTGTACTCTAGATGGAGCACTTTGCCTTCTGCTTCCACCTTTTGTTTTAAGAGTGAATTGCATTCATAGATAATTTGAAAAAAGCTTCCTTTAGAAGTCTGTATGGGTGGTCTTTCGAAAATAATGAAGAGATTTTAACAATTGAAGACAAAATGGCTCCTTCTACCCAAGTCGCCATATTTGCATATTTTAATGATTATATTCCCAAAGCACGTTTGGTTTTGAGATTTCTGGCTGATAGCATAAAGAATGATATGTTATTTAGTTCCTTCTTATTTCAAGTGGTCTAAGAACATTTCTTAAATATGATTTTAAAAATACAGCCCATAAAACAGACTGAAGTTGGCAAGATCGGTCATCATTAGCCAACTCATTGGGTGTATGTTTGTGCCTGTTGGTGATGTCCATGTTAGTACTAAATATGAAGTCAAGACTAAGTATTCCGGGAGCCATGATTTTCAGTGGTTCTGCAGTGTTTTCATTCTTATTTTAAATTGTATTTAAGCACCCCATGAACTCCTAATGATAAGATGATATGATTTTGTGTTTCTAGGGACATTAAATGAAAGAAAAATCCAAGCAAGTGTATCTTAACATTTTGCATTTGCAAGCAAACTTACATTATAAAAAACACACAGCTTTTTAAATTCAAAACTAAAAAGGTTCTATATAACTAATGACCCATTTTACTAGGCAAAAATAAAAGACTTTAGAGAAGGAATTCCTATTGCCATAGATAAAGTAACCTAGGATTTATAGGACTTAAGAATAATTATGAATGCTCAAACTAAATTTTACAGCTTTTTACGTGTTTTGTGCAGAAAGAATGATTTATTCGCTAAATATAAAAGTGAGATAGAAACTTCGCCTCGCACGTTTTCTTTATGATCCAGGGCACAAGCCAGCTTCATGTGCAGGAAATTACAGTGGTAAGGATTGGGATTTATTCAACTCAGCTATATAAAAACACACCAGCACCCTTTTCCCAACAAGACAAAAACACAGTAGAATAGCCATAATCAGCACGTTCTGCTCCCTAACATAAAATAGCCATGAGATTGAAAAGGGAAGTTTCTATTTCCAACTTTGAAAGAAGTCAAGTTTACCTTAATTGTTTTCTAAAGTGCAATGAATGCATCGCTTTTATCTAAGGTAGTATTTTGACTGAGGCCAACTAAAAGGATACATTTTTAAGTAAATTGTTCAATACTGGAAATGCTGGATGCCTTCTCTGACTCTTAAGGCCCTTCCAACAGCCCTGTAAGTGTGGTCACATCACATAGAGGCCCAACATTACAGCTGTCTGCTTACCTTCTCTCTGCTGCTACAAGAGGATTGTAGAGTATCGGAGGCAGATAACATGTCCCGTTTATCTTTATTTCACCAACACTGCCCTGTAGAACGTACTCATTAAATATTTATTGGATGGGTGCATGTGTGCAGGGCAGACGGATGAATAAAGTAAAATCATTCAGAGACAGTCTTGGTTTCAGAACAAGGTAATACTGTTTCTTATAGCTGTAGCTGCACATATATTTAAACAGTGATAACTCCGAAAGTGCTTTAAGGACCGCACTAAATGAACAAGAAATTTCTCAAACTTCTCTTGCCAGAAATAAGCACTTTGAGGAAAGTTCAGAAAATGATAGTTCCAAATTCTACTTCAAATGACAATAAGCATCTACAATTTTGAGGATTTGATCTATCAATATTATCTTCACTGATTCTCACGTATTTATTTCTCTCAGGTTTTATATACTCATTTACTAATGGATAAACTGAGACAACAGAAATGTTCTGCACCTTGTTGTAGTCATCGAATGTCTCAGTTAATCTTCTGCTACTATAGCAGAATAGTTGAGGGGGGTGATTTGAAAGAACAGAGATTTCTTTCTTATGTTTCTGGAGGATGAGATCAACATTGAAGAGCCCAAGTAGTGAGGGAGCTCACATTGTGTCTTCCCAAGGCAGAAGGCAAAAGGGCCAGAAGTGTGAGAGAGTGAGGAAAAAAAGAGGTGACCTAATCACCTCCCAAAGGACCCAGCTCTCAACACTGTGGCTTTGGAGATTAAGTTTCCAATACTTGAACTTTAGGACACCAATTCAAACTATTCCACAGAGTAAGTGGAAGTGCTTAGGGCTCGGACTCTGAAGAGAGTTTGCATGTTCAATCCCCAGGCCATACTCTTTTCTTTAGGTAGAAAGACATAAAAGGAAATACCAAGTCTGAATTACAAAGTATTTTTTGAGTACAATCCCAAATTACTAACAGTGAAATGAAATTATTTTCAAAAAAGAAGTATCAATTTCAGGTACTTCAATTAATTGACAAGCAAAATTATTAAAATTCCATGTCTTTGATAGTGATACAGAGACTAGATTTGCTCAAAGAATTTATAGATTATAATCACTGTCTATGAAGCATATTTTAGACCAAAGATGATAAAGTATGTCCCAGCTTTGTGTCAACATAGCAACTTCCAACAGATGAATGCTGGCGGCTAATCTAGCTCGCAGTCAAGGAGCACTCGGGCCGCAAATGGACAGCACTTTCCCCAGGACAGGCTCCTCGCACCTGCTCTCCATCGGGATGCATTTCTAGTGTAGAAGTCATAAATTAGACTGTTCATCAAATGAACTATGAAGCTTTTACATGTGTAACAGTGAAAGACAATCCTTGGCTTCCATAAGTTTATAGAAGTGCGAGGAAGATTCACACAAGCAACTTGTAATGTACAAGTGGAAATAGAAAGCATCTTCCCACATCTTCCTGAATTAGGTAACCATCTTGTCTTAGTCTGTGCTGCTATAATAAAATACCTTAGCACCCATAATTTATTTCTTGTTCTTCTGAGGCAAAGGAATCCAAGAAGAAGGGACAGTAGATTACATGTCTGATGACGGCCTGTTCCAACAATGGTGTTTTATCATGAGGGCACCTTCACACAGAGGGAGATGAGCACAAAGAAGTGAGATCTGTGCCAAACCTCTGTTAAAAGGTATTGATCCTACTCACAGGGTGGAACCCTTGTAACTTGATCACCTCCTAAAATATCCAATTCTTAACACTAGCATGTAGGCAATCCAATTTCAATATATGAATTTTGTAGTACACATTCAGACCATAGCACGCCTCAAGTGGAAAGGCTTGAAAATATATTTAATTGAAGTCAAACATACCTCCACAGTTAAATATTTTACCTATGTCAGGTAGCAGTACAACATGTACTTTGATTTAAAAAAATTTAGATTATGCATATGTTTTATATAAGAATTTTATTAAAAGATATTACTTTTCATATATAAATTATTAGCAGAAAATAAAACCAAGATATTTTTAAAAGAAGGACAGGAAATATGGTCCTATATGGTTGTTGAGATGTCTTCCAAAATATTTCTGGAGTCTAGTTTGTTAGCTGCAGTGTAAAATCATGCAACTGTTTAGTTTGCAAACTCCTGATTTTTGTATTTCCACTTCAAATGGCAAAAGTTCAATGTTTTCTCTGGTGACACACTAGGAATAAAAGGATTTTTGATAACTGCATAGGCACCAAAAGAATTTTAGTTACAAAAAAGATATCGTTGAGAATAATAAAAGGAAAGAATATTAGAGAATCTTGAAAGTTACTTTCCTTTTTACTACTATGCCAAAATAATAGATTTCTGAAATATTAGCATATGAAGGGTAATCTCTGAGACCTTTTGCCAACTCCTAAAAGAAGAAAGGTTGCATACATTTTGTCTCGCTGCTATGAATACTAAGAAGCCATGGGAATCCTTGTAGCAGTCCTGGAATAATTATGAAATAGCTGATTAAGTTCAAAGTTAGTATGGAAATCTGTTCCTTTAAAAGTCTTTCATAATCTATCTCTGGAGAGAGATAATTCTATCAAATTTGAATTAATCCATAGATAATGGCAAGACTATTATTGCCCACCATTATGAGTCTATATAGAGGAAATGAGTATTACATGGATACTCAGATTTCACATAAAAGAATAAACTCAGGGCCAGATTACAGAAGGGATTAATTGTAAACAGAAAGAGTTATGACAGTCACCCCGAGAAAGGAATGAATCACCTTCAGACACATAACTTGACCTGATAATAATAGCCTAACCACAGAGAAGTCTTTGGAGACTAGGTTCTTCTAAATGCAAGTCACACAATGATTCCTTCATAGAGCCAATAAAACATCTAAAAATTACCCTACCTGGTATCATTATAAAGTATAATCAGTTCCCCATATTATCATCACTACTGAAGCCTATAGTAGAATTAATTGTTCTTCATTTCAAGTAAAAAATAGGCCCTTTATCAAGAAACCTAAATTAAAGCATTCTGAAAAGTTCCCATGTTGAATAGTTAAGCACATTGCTATTAGCTGGGATGTAAGCAATTATTCATTTTATATTTGAATATGTCTTGTGTCCATTCTTTCAGCTTGGAATCAATACATGTACCTCACGCACGGTCATAGCTGTACAGATTAAGTGGGTTTTTGTACACACTGGGAAATCGATCCCTGTACAAAAAGTGTACGAGAAATGTTAAGAGAATACCTTTGAAATTCAAGAATGAAATTCAATTGATGTATTTATCGATATTTCATTCTTTTTAAATTGTAGTAAAATATATATAAGCCTAAAATGTATTAACATTAACCATATTAAATGTATAATTCAGTAGCATTAAATACATTCAGATTGTTCTGTAGGCAACCCCCAGAGCAATTTTCCATTATACACAACTCATTCTCCTCTCATTCCAGTCCTTGACAGTGACCATTATACTTTCTATCTTTATGAATTTGACTACTCTACATACTTCACGTAAGTGAAATAATGCAGCATTTGTCAAAATTGAGACCAGCTTACTTCACTTAGCACAATGGCCTCGAAGTTCACCCATGTTGCGCCATATGTCAGAAATTTTCTTCCTTTTTAGGACAAATAGTATTCCATTGTATGTGTATGCCATATTTTGCTTATTTCATTGTCTGTATATACCACGTCTTGTTTATTCACATATTAGTAGACACTGGGGTTGATTCTAGCAGCAACTTTGGGATACTATTGTGAATAATATAGCCAGACTCTGGTTTTAATTATACACACACGCACACACACATACACACACACGCACGAATATGTTCTCCAGAAATGTAATTACCACATCACATAATAATTCACTTTTAATTATTTAAGGAACTACAGTATTATTTTGCACAATGAATGTACCATTTGCATAATGGATGTAATGTTTGCGTAGTGAATGTGTATAAGCTTCCAGTGCCTCTATAACCTCACCAACACCTTTTATTTCTATTTTTACACAAGACATTTTAATTAACACTCTTAAATCTAAAGTTTCTAAATTAAGAAACTCCTCGCTATGACTTTACAATTCCTCATTATGATCTTTGTAGTATACCTGTTGGGGACAAATTCTGACCTTTTTTTTTCTTTCTAGAGAAGAAAACTATTATAGTTGAAAGTAAGGAAAATAATATTTTTCCAATAATGGGTGTAAAAAGCAAGACCTATTACTCTGTTGCCAAAAATAGCTAATGTGATGCTTTTCAAAAAACATGTGCCTTGAAAATAATTTTTTTAAGTAAATAAGATACAATGTTTTGACTTCCATAGAGTTCTTAGATTTAAGGTAAATTTCAGGATCCCTAAGGGTCTACAGCATAACACTTTTTGGTTGTTATTCTAATCTACATAGTGCATCTTATACCATTTGGTTGTTGTGGGATGTAAGTGAAAAATTCATATAAAGTACATAGAACTGCCCATAATAAATTTAATAAATGTCAGCTATGGTAATGTTTATCACCATTTCAATATTGTAAAAATCAATCAATGAGCAAAATTGTTAAATGCCTAGCAGTGTCTTTAATTTCCGCCCTAACAATTTAGAAATTTAGTGTGATATGAAAGCCAAGATAAGCACTAGAAATGTAAAGTACAATGCAGGGTGGATGACTGTCCCTCCCACTAAAACTGCCTTATTTTAGTACCCTGATTTTGTATAATTTCTGTTCTCTTCCCACTTCTCCATTTCTTTTCCTCATGCCCAGTTTTTGGTCTAGTTTCCTCATTTGGCAGGTTCTCTCAACTGGTGATTTCGCTTAATCTCATTGCACCATCGTGAAGACGAACATAGCCTGGGTGTCTCCCTTTGCTACTGTTGACTGAGCCTGGTGAACAGTGAGTTGCCAGTGCCAATTTGACAGCAAATCTAAAACTCTAGTCCCTGTTGTAATTATTATTGTTACTGCTGTTACTTCCTATGATTACTGACAAAACCATTTAATTCTCCCCATTCTGGGGAAAAAAAAAAACAAAACAGAAATGTTTATGATGGAAAGCCATTCATGATATGGCTTAAATTTTTGAACTTAAATATGTAAAGGTTTAAATTTTTTTTAGTTTATACATTTTTGAGTTATTCATCTTCCCTAGTTATGCTCTACAAATAAAACTAAGCTACATGTAGTTGTCCTGAAAGAATACACAATTCTCTTCCTTATGCTTTGAATTTCATTTTCTCTAACTTGCCCTTTCTTTTATCTCCATGTGTTAAATTCCTAAGATCCACTAAGACCCAACTCAAACACAACGCTCCTCCACCCCAACCAGGAAGAATGTCTCTCGCCACTGGACCACCAATTTCCCTGCACATAATCTACATATAATCAGAGGTACCTTTTTTCTACCTCTAGGTGAATATGCACTAGTTAGCCAGCCACAATTACTTCTTCGACTTTGCTGCTCCAAAATGAATGAATGGATCAATGAATGAGTGAGTGGTTGGATGAATAGATATAAGTAGACATAGATTCTTAAAGGAAAATTCCCCTTGTAGGTGCACAGGGCTTAGTACAGTCCACATTCAGGGAGTCACCTGAAGGCTGGTGAAATGTTATATACATAAAATCCAAGCTGGAACTGTCTCGGCAGCTCAGGTGTGTGCTATACTTTGGATCTTGAATGCTGCCCAAATGCCCATGTGTTGAAGTCTTGTCCTTAGCCTGTGATGTACGGGGAGGCGGTGGCACTTTTAGGAGGTGGAGACTAGTGAGAGGAAGTCAGATCACTGGGGATATGTCCTAGAAGGAGATACAGGGGCTCTGGCCCCTCCTTTCCCTCTCTTTTTCACTTCTCTTTGCCACAATAAATTGCCAGAAGTTTAAACAATAGGACTTTATTTTCCCACAGTTCTGGAGGCTGGAGAATCCAAGATCATCATCTTAAAAGGTGTGTGTGTGGCAAGAGAGAGAAAGAGAGAGAGAGAGAGATCTTGTATCCTTCTTATTTGAGGCACTAATCTCACCCTGACCTCTCCACTCTCATGAGTTCATCTAACTATCCCCAGAGGTCCTGTCTCCAACTGTCATTACATTGAGGTTTAGGGTTTCAACTCCTGAATTTTGTGGGACACAATACAGTCTCCAGCCTTCTATTAGGTGAAAATATGTTTTTTCTTACACATAAAGGCATTTGGCAAATGATCAGTATTTCCCCGAGAATTCTAGAATAATAAAATAATATATATGCTGACATTTTTAGGAAGGAAAAAAGTGGAAATACCTAGTGATAGTGTCTGATGTAACTCTTAGGCAATATACAATTCTACCAATAACCACAGATACTGCGGGAAGAGACCATTCCCATATGGGAAGTCATGACTTCTTTACTGGAAGGAATGTTCTAATCAATATATGAATTTTCCACCAGTGAATATTTACTACAACTTGAAATTACCTGCTAAAATCTAAATACTTATCCAAGGTCAGAATGTCAGAATGAGGCTATTAAAAGCTAAAACCACCTTAGCAAAATAGTCCTTTTTTGCATGGATTTTAAGAGGGGCTTTAGAAGTGCGTGAATACTGTCTTCTATTTTTGGGAAATTTATGCAAATGAGATTTTAGAAAATTCTTTCACTTAATAATAGCCCCTGAAAGTATGTAAGCACCAAGCCTCGAAACACATAAGTGCGCCTGTACTTAGATGGAAGAAAAGTGTGGAAGACTGGACCAGATTAAGTGGTCATTAAAAGACAGCTCTGAGATGGCAAAACTAATCTGTGGGGCTAGCAGGGCCAGACCTGGAAGGGATGCTTACTGCAGAGACCTGCGGAGCTTCTGCCTGTCACAACCGGCCCAAATACTGGATGCTCTGCTCCGACATTTGATTTGTTCCCTTCCACTTTGCTTTTATTTTCTGAGACCAAGTCTTGCTACATGGTTCAAACTGACACTGGACTCACTCTGTAGCCCGAGCTGGCCTCAGTTTTGCACCCCACCGTCTCAAGCCAAGTGTGAGGGTTACGATGTGCACCGCCACGCTCAGGGCTGTTTCTCACTGTCACATACTTGAATCTGCCCTCCGTGATCCTGTTCCACAGGAAGGGTCCAGTCCTCTATGCCGCAAGAGCCTCCTTGTGTGTGAAATGCTCCGGCCAAACTCTTCCATCTCTGACCTCAGTTAGCAATGTTTGTTAGATCAATAACCATAGCAGAAACTGAAAATGAGCCCCCTAAAAATTACTTCAAACAAGAAGTCAAAGTTAGGTTGTTTTTCCTACGAAGCCAGCAAAACCAGAGAACAGAAATATATCAAAGTCTTATTGCAACAAGAAAACAAATGTACAATTTTAAAAGTAGGTTCATTTTACTTGTACATTAGTATCACAAAGAATGCTAATAATTATAATTCAGTGGTTCATTTAAACCCTGTGTGCCAAAGTTTAGTGTATACCACACATGTTAGGATCACCGTGGTGGGAAGGGATTTTTAAAGGTCAGTTCCTCAGCCTCCCCCTACCCAGTGAGCCAGAATTCACAGGAATGCTTCTGTAGAATTTCATTTCAGCATTTTTATGAAAACCAAAGTAATAGTGTCACAGTGAAACTATCAAAACCAGGCAGTATTTGCAGCAAATGGGATGCATGAAATAGTTAACATCGTAAGGATATCAGAAATCTCCTGTATCACCTAACAGGGTTCCGAAATTCTCTTGTACATATTACGACATAGAATACAAAAAAGAAGTTTCATTACTAGGCAAAGGAAAGCACAAGTGTAATTATTTTCAGAAACTATTGTTCCATCCACTGAAAATCTATGAGAATATACAGAAAAAATACCTCATTGTTAATGTGAGAATGAAACAATCAAAAATGTCTGCATACCCAAATAAGCAGTTCGAATATTCATTTATTCCAAAAACAATGATACCAAGACAATCATGGAATAATTGATGAATATTTTGAATATTAAAAAAAATGATTTTTAAAAGAAAGCTTTAAAACAGTGAAATACGTAAATCCCAAGTACATCTAAAATAAAGAGAAATGGTTAGAAGACAGTCAGTTAACTCGGCTCTGCCACTTAATAGGTGAGTAGCTTTGAACGGGATTCTCACCCTCCATCACCAAAGGCCGCCCTGATTCAGCAAGTTCCCACCTACACAGCCAATGCACTTACACTCTTTCCACCTGTCCTCTGTCTTAGAACATTTGGGTTGTTTACGATGTTTTTGACAAATAAAGCTTTTAAATTTTTAATTAGCCAGATCTCTAAATCTTTTTTATGTGTTTGCCTCTTGGCATTACTTTCCATCTCTCTCCTTACAGTCTTCCTCGTCTGGCTCCCTTCCTGGGTTTTTTCCCTTTTGTCAGGGACGAGAAATCTTTATTTGTCCGTTCCCTTTTCACAAGAGACTCTTTCAACATTTTTTCTGCTAGTAAAGGTAACAGTTTGCATTTTGTCAAATTAAAAGACACACTTTTCATTGTGATATTTTACAGAGGAAAAATTTAGGTTGAAGAAAAACAAAGACAAATATCTCCAGTTTACAAAAATATTTACCAATCTCAAAATTTCTCCTTTCTCTGTCTCTCCTTGTCTCTGTCTATTGCTCTCTCTGTCTGTCTCTTTTTGTCTCTCCCTCTAAAAGCCCCCAAACACACACACCTATTTTTAGGCTTATTTCCTGGTCTTATATTTTCTCACATATTTGCATGATATAATATACACCTTGAATTTGGTAATATAACACAAATCTTTTTTTCAGAACAAAACTAAAAATAAATCATTATTTCAGTATATTCTGCCTGAGGAAAAGCAGCTCTGGCTGTATTTGTAAGAGAATTACTTCGAAAAGTTTCATTACTACGCAACTGTGTATCAAGAGACACAGAAGCGCTTGCCTGGCAGGTACATTATCTAAACCAAGATGGGAAGGATTGGGTTGAAGCTGCCTCTGCTGACGTTTTCCTACCCCCAACCCTGCTGTAACATCTCAACCTTCAGGAGACCAGGACAGATTGGCTTTAAGTCATTTGGGACAAAGTTTTTTGGGGACTTTTATGATGCTCTTTTAAACATTCATATGCCTTCTCTTTCCTATGCAAAGCTGTCACTTGTCCTCAGTTTTCTGATTCTGCTTCCTGCTGTTGACTTTTTGGTAGCAGAATATTCATTCTTTGGTTAGTTGGTGTCCTTATGATCTTTGGTATCATCCAAGCCCTGTGGGTCTTTGGAAGAGGGGAAATTTATGGAGTGGAAAATCTGGACCGCTGCAGACTCCATTAGGGAAGTGAGCCTAAGAGGAAGGAGATGGAAATAAAAGCTAGAAGCAAGTATCGTTAGTGTAAGTTTGCGTCCTGTCCTATTATCGGAAGGCCTCTTTAGGGCAGCCTAACGCCTTGCACACCAGGAAGGTACATGTGACAAGCTCTTGGCAGTGGGGAGGATTTGCTGGTGGCTTGCTCAGACCTGTACAGCCAGATGCCTAAGTGTAGCTGTGACAACCACCCCGTGTCTCCACAAACAAGAGAGGCAGAGAGAGCTCTGCCAAGAACACTAATCAGTGCTGGCCCACTCTATCACCCTGAGCTAAGTAATCCCTTAAACCAACACTGGGATCTAAGGAGACTGCGAGTGTGTGGTGTTTGGCATTTGCGTGAGCCCAGTACCCTGATGAGTACCGCGGGCGACACTGGCCAAGGACCTTCTCCGTCCTCACACCACGTCTGCAGATCATCCCCCTCCCTCGGGGTGGCCGCTTCCGTGTAACACAGCTGGGGACCACTAGAGACCATAGAGACTTTTACACAAGCCTTCGGACTTCCCACCACACTTCTGTCCCTGCTAAATATAGTTCTCACTTGCAGCAAAAGGGTGAAATAAACACCACCACCAATTTTGGAATCCAGCAACTTTGGTTCAAATGCCAACTCTGCCACTTAGTGCCAGTGTGGCCTTAAGGAAGTCCCTGCACCCCTTTGGGCTGGTGTTCTTCCTTCAGAGAGTCATAAATTAGCACCGATAGTGTAGATGGAGTTTAACACGGCTCTATCACACGCATACTTAATATCTGGTGGTACTCCAGTCCTTACCGCCACCAGGCGCTGTCCTTGTAGTAGAAGCATCCTGCCTTGGATCCCGAGATTTCCCCTATTGATGTCCTCCTCCACAGTGTGCCTGGAGCCCACCCTCCCCAGTCGTCCTAGTGGTCAGCAGGTCTCCACTGAGGCTTGTGGCCCGGTGACCTCCCCCCTCCTCCCTCCTGAGGGCTGCTCCCCTCAGCCTTACAAATTTCTACCACACAAATGTATAAAACAAACAAATAGCAAAACTCTCACTGACTCTGTCTAGTCGAGGTCACTTCTCTTCTGTCTATTACACTTAAATCAAGGTCGCTTCTCATTCCATTTACTTAACATTTATTTCCCTTCATCCTAATCCAGCTTCCTCTGCAAATGGCTTTGCCAAGAGGCTAACTGCCTCCCTACCGAACTTGTCATTTCCAGTTCTTACTTGGCCTGACTTTTCTGTGACAATTGCCACAGCCCTTTGAAAAGATCTCCTCCCCCAATGCCTTCCCAGTTTGCTTCTCCCCTCCCTCTCGGACTTTTATTTTGACAACTGTCAGACAACTCCTCCTTCACAGCATCCTCAAGGGTCCTGCTGGTCTAGTTCCTTCTTTCCATCTTTGCTCCATTTGCACACACTGCCTGAGCAAACTCACCTATTCACCCTTCCACAGCCCCCTGAACTGGGATGGAAACATGCTCAGGTTTGTGCAGGACGCTTTTCCTATTGCCAAAGCAACACTTGCCTCTATGCAGTAAACATTTGCACGTGGATGTCACTGGTGACTCTCTCTCCCTGCGCGCGCTATTCTCCTTAGATGTGCTTCTCTCTGAATCCCTCCTGCCACAGGACACAGCCTCACTTATAAGAAGTGACACTCCAGTTAGTTCCTTCCCCTCAGTCCCTCAGCTTTCAACTCCAGCAGCATCCCTCCATGAAGGCCCCCCCTGACTGCTTGCCCAGCTCAATTCCACCTACTGCCACTGTAAAGCCAAAACAATTGCCGTTAAATAGAGTGATTACTTAATTATTGAAAATATCCTCAGGGTTATAAAATTGAGAACAAAAGTCATGTCTGTCTTCACTCAACATGACATCACACTACATGGCACATCACAGTTGCACAATATTTCGTGAATAAATGATTCAACCCAGGAGTCCAAGTAGAGTCCTGCACTCACGAGTCACACTCACTCTTCCCATGCTACAGCTACCAAGTTTTATGGGTTTTATTGTCCACATAATACTCAAAATCTCTCTTCTATCCTCTTCTATCCTTTTCTATGCCCTTTTCAAATATCTTTACTTAATATTCAAATTGTTTTTCATCAATTTGGCAAGTGTTAGGTTGACCCACCCCAGATGCCCAAAATGGCCGTCGCTGGTTAAGCCCCTCCCCCCCATGCCAGAATCTCCCTCGGAAACAATGACCCTTCCCGCTGACTAGAGTCCCCAATTAGGTCTGTCGCGCCAATTTGCCCAGGGGCAGTGTCCACTACCTGGTCACCCCATATAGAAAGGATCAATCCCCAAAACACACTTTTGAACCGCCAAAGTCATGAAAGGGGGGGCAACTAAGGGATAAAAGGCCACTCTCACTCGAGTGACGAGTGACGGGGGGAGCTGTACCACCTTAATAAAGCTTTCTCCCACGGCGAGCGTCGTCAGCCTTTTCCCTTCTCCCTCCCTCCGCGTAAACCTAACAGCAAGATCCTGTTCATTATAGTATATTGTATTTCATTATGCAGATTCTCCATCCAAACTCTTTGTATCTTGGCTCTGCCACTTTCACATTATGTGACTGTCAACCAACAGGGATTCAGGAGGCTTCCGGAGGGCAGGTGGAGACCCTAAACCACCCTACTGGCAGACTAATTTTGCTGACTCCTCTTTTGGAAAAAGAATGTTCAGGGCGCCTCAGTAAGAGGCAGAGAGGGATTTATTAGGCAAAATTTTAAGAGAACACATTCAAAGAAATAGAGTGCAGACTCTTAAGTGAAATAAATCAGACACACATGTTTAAATACTGCATTGTTTCTCTGGCGGAGAAACTGAAAGTGTAAATAAGAACTAAAATACATAATAATGGGAAAAGGAAGAGATTATTCAAATGGAAAGGGGACCAAGTCGGGGAACAGACGGAGAAGAAGAAAAGAACAGAAGGGAAAAATGGAAACAAAGCTTTTGTAAATAAGGAGAGAGGAGGGGTTGAGGGGAGGGGAATGGGAAAAAAGCAGCAGCAAGATATACCACGAACAGGTACAAAATCCCTATGATGAATGTTATCACTATGTATATCTAAAATGTGCCACTAAAATAAAATTTTATGAAGAGAAATAGAGCACAGGTCCTCAAAGAAGGAGAGAAGCTTTGTGGCCTTGAGCTGGGTATTATATGGGAGTTTGGGGTTGTCCCTAAGACTGGTTATCCAGGATGTGTATTCTGATTTGGGTTCACCCACTTGGTGCACTATGTTAAAATGCAAAACATTTATGTGTGTTTGAAGCTGAGATATTTTGTCCTCTTAATTCTGAGGATCTGGTTGTCAGAGAGAGCCCAGTCTATAAGTGCAAAGCAGAGCCCAGTTTGCCTTTAAGGTCCTTAGACATTTTTCCTGGAACAGAACCACAGTTTAAATAACTTCTGTGTCCTAAAGTTGTAGTTTTTCTTAAAAACTACCATTTTACTATTACAATCTTTCTTGTCTCCTTGTTACCTACTTTTATTTCTTCTATTCTACTTCATGACCTTGGAAAAGTCTCCTCTCTTCTTGGAGCCTCTGTTTCCCCATCTAGTCTAACAGAGTCAATAATAAAATTTATCTGGTAAGATTTTTGTGAAGATTAAATCATGTCTGCCATGGCCAGTGCTTCACAGAGTGACTTGCTGGTAGTGAGTAATAAATGTCAGCTCTTGCTGTTGTTAGTTTCTTCCCCTGGGGTTGCCATCTCCAGATTAAAGAGGATAAACTATCAGAAAGTGTTAAATGCAAATCCTGAAAATGCCAATATGTGGCACAATCTAAAAGCTCCCAGTGGCCTGAGGATGAATTCTGTAGAGGACCATGCAGAATCAGACCCCCGTGGACTTCTCTAGGTGTCCTCGTTGCACTCTGCAGATTTACAAACCAACTTCACGTCATGGTGGAGCTACTTGAAACTTGAAAGCGAAGTTTTAGCAATATGGACTTACTTGCATTGTATCAAACACCACACACTTTTAGTGTTTAGATATTTTTGCTGAAAGTATTGCATCTATCTGGAATTATGCTCTCATTTTTACCTGCCTAACACTGTCCTCCTTAAATTTTAAAATTAGCTCAAGCATCTCTTCCTCCATGAGGCTTGCTTCTTACTTTGGAGAAATCTGGTGTCCTTGTTCTCTATTTGAATAGCACCATCATCCTCCCCACTCAGCACTGAAAATAATTGTTTTACTGCAGGGACAGTGCACCTGTGGTGTGTATGATGCAGTGAACTGTGTGCTATCATTGAAAGCTCCAAAAGGAAAAGCTTCACATCATTGTTTTGGGGTGATTTGCTGGCTTGCATACAGTCTTGACTAACATTGACTTCGTTGAAGTCAGGAATTGCATGTATTCGCTGTCTAGTACGTTAGTCCACTTTTCTGTCACTCTAAAAGAAATAGTTGACATGAGGCCCTGAGTTTGATTCCCGGTACCAAAAAGAAAAATAGTTGAAATATAAATTAAAAGGAGGAATGATTTATTTTGGTTCATGGTTTCAAGGTTACAGTCTGTAGGTGCTTGCCACTGTTGTCCTTGGGCCTGTGGTGAGGCAGTGCATCATAATAGGGAGCCCATGGCAGAGGAAACCACTTAATTCACAGGAGCCAGAAAGCACAGACACAAAGAGGAAGGAGCCAGAGTCACAGACAACCCTGTGCCCTACTTCCTTCACTAGCCCCATCTCTAAAGTGTCCACTAAGCCTGAGGACAAAAGACATTGGGGGACTTTTAAGATCCAAACCATGACTTTTAAATTCTGAATATGCCTGTCACATAAATAGCACTCAAAAAATACTTGCTAAATGGATGAGTAACTACTTCATGTTATACTAAGAAAACGATCCATATCATATCCATGTTGTTTCCCACAATTATAAAGAATAGACAACTATATCAAGATAGTGAACATTTTGCCTGCTCTTCACACAAGGAGATGAGCAAAACCAACCATATGAACTTTCTACAATTTGATTTTTTCTCTTCTCTGAATTCTCATTTTTCTTTTATTAAGAGAAAAAACAGTGTTTTTCTCTCACATTATATATCTCTGTTTTAAATTTTTGTTTGCTATGTCAGTCCTCCCTAGTGTCTCACTAAGGTCTTCCGCAGAGATAGCTCCTTGTCTGTCCCTGAGAAAGATGTGGCTACCGGCTGCCCAGTTTTCCACACAGGCCTTCCCACATGTGCTCGCCAACTCGTCAGGATGCTGCTTCTATGTAGCAAAGCTCTTATGGTTTCCAGATGAGTGCTCAGTGTTCAGTCCCAGAGATGAAGGGGAAGTAGAAATCCAAAGTAATGTAAGAATGCCTTCCATTCCACAAGCACAGCCTTTCCTCACACATCACACGTCATTCAGATAAAATCCCTTCTAATTAAAATTTCGTAGTGGGGTGTGACAGTGATTAAGTATTTTGAGGGAGTGGTTGCAATTCTGTCCATATCCATAACATTTAAGTGCCTTAGCTATTTCGGCTTCCCCTCAGCAGAATCACTGTTACTAAATCATATTAATGACACCAATGCTGAATTGAGATAATTTTAACTCTGCTTTAAGTTTTCAGTTACTTCCTTTTAAGCTGTTTTAAAGGTTAAACTTTGCGGAGGAATATAGTCTACATTTGTGATATTGCAGTATTACTGTAATGGAAAAATAACAACATAAAGATACTCAGTGTTGAGGGAATAGCAAACTAATCACAAGAGAATTGTTAATGAGTGGATAAGTAAGTAATTTGCCTCCTAGAATCTTTCTTCTGATTCCAAAACATCATCCTGAGTTTCCCCTTGAATACTCTCAGCAGAATGATTTTTTTTTTCTTTTTGAAATAGGGTGAACCATGTGCTAAACATTAGAATGAGGGTTATTAAATAACACTGTGAATATATTTTCATGTTGTTAATTTGAAGTTCTCGATTTCAATAATTTTTACCTATTTAAATAGACACATCTTTTTAAAATCACTTGAGAAAGCAATATTCTGTTTTTACTAGTGTGATAAAACACAACTTTTCCAGTCCATCACGTCAATAATAGCTGATATAACAAATACGAAACATCTCCCCTATCTTGACAAGAGTTGGCCTGAATGAAAACAAAGTAGTAACAAGGAAATGAGAAGCCCCTTGGCTGTGAACTCAGAAACCTAACTATAAAGTGATAACAGTCAGAACTCTTTATGTCCCTGACCTTCGTCAATTTTCCCTGCTCCTTCTCTTTCCTTCTTGCTTTCAACAATGCTCTGCCGATTGAAGGGGCACATTAATGATTTCATCTGTCAGCCTCTATTGTTGCTAATCCTTTTGATCCATTTTCTTCCTTCTTGAGTTGTCAGTGCATTATTTTCCTCTTTTTATATTTTATCTTTCATTAGTGTGCTCCTTTAGAAGTTCCGCCAAATGTGGCTTTTTATTTTTATTTTATTCAGTTTTATTTCTTTTTCATAGAATTGAGGGCTTTTTTTAATATATTTAGGAACTATACAGTGATTTTAAGGCTTTCATTTGTACACAGCCCACAACAGGAACCCTTTTAAGTGAATTCAGTGAAATGATACAGTGATACATATGCGGTCTATGGAATGAGACAGATATAGATTCAAATCATCTCTCTATTAAAAGGAGAACAAGGGATATTAAACTACTTTGGGCTTTAATTTTCTCATCCTTTATATATAAATATACACCTACACTGCAGTATCATTGTGAGGATTAAAATTTCAGAATGTCAGCTGCCTAGCGCACAACAAATAGCATCTGCTGTTATTACTATTTTCATGATATCTACTATTATATTACAGTTGTGAGAAAAGAGTCTACATGATAACTGTTAAGGGAAAAGTCTTGAGGCTCTTAGAAGGAAACAAAGGAGAATGTTTTCATGACACACAGTAAGAAAAGACAACAGAAACTCTAACTTAAAAAATTGATGTACTAGACTTTAGTAAGATTAAAAATTTTTATTCATAAAAAATTAAGATGCTAAAACTGCAAGACTCCTACCCATAATGTATTAATGTAGCATAGAAGTTTTTAATTCTATTTGGTAAAAGACACAAACTAATAAAAAAATTGACCAAAGACATCAGAAAAACGATATCCACTTGGTGAATAGGCATATGAGCATGTGGTTAACTAAACTGGTCATTAGAGAAATGCAGATTAAAGGTAATGAGATAAGACTATCCAACAACTAGAATGACTCAGATTACAAGACAGAAGAATATGGAGTGTAGTAAACAACTGGAATTCTCACACCACTGAGAGGGGCGTATTATACCAATTTTAGAAAACTGCAAGTATCTATTAAATAGAATATATATATCCAGCAATTTCACTCTGGCCTGGGCACTAAAAGATGTACACAAGAATGTTTAACCTTTTATTTACAATAGCCCAATACTAGCAGATCCCACATGTTCAACAGTATATCAGTTGGATAAAGTGTTACGTGCTTATACAATGGAATACTATCTAGAAATGAAAAAGGATGAATTACTGCTACGGAGTACACCATGAATCTGAACATGGGAATCACACATAGAACACTCAGCAATGAAGCCAGGCACAAAGCACGATAAGCTATAGTGTTTCTTTCATGAAAAGTTTTAAAACAAGCTAAGTTACGTGATGTTACATGCAGCCATAATGGTAGTTATCTTTAGGTAGGAAGGAAATGGTGCCTTGAAGGGTCAAGGGAAGGGGTGGTGGGCTGAGTAAGAGAACATCCTACTGCTTGATTGTGCCCTTGATTGTAACATAAAGTGTATACGTTACACAGGCATATACACTTTATGATAATGCTAATTATGACTCAGGATATGTGTATTTTTCTATATCTTTGTTTCAGGAAACAAATTTATTACAAAAGTACGCCATTCCCTTATTCAGGGAAAAGCTGTGTAGATTTTTACTTGTTAAGGGGGTAGATTCATTAAAATTTCTGCCCAAAGGTAAGCTATATTTTCAGAAGTTTGTGAACAAATGCGATTTTTGAACTGAAAATGCAAATGTACTCGTGTGTGTGTGTGTGTGTGTGTGTGTGTGTGTGTGTATTTCGAGGAATGTTTCATTTGTTGGTTTCACCAGCTCCTCAAGTCTCCAGATGGATGACAAAGCTCTAGCCTTGGGCAAATCATGACTTTTTATCAACTAATCACTTTATAAGCACTTTATAAATGACATCTCATTTCTTTAAAAAATCGTGAAACCGTCTGATACATCTCCTGGCCTTGAATCAGTAGTAAACGGTCTTTGGTTGATGTCAAAATCTTTATTTTTATGTCACTCTTTTAGTCAAGTTCCAGGTTGATTTCACTGACTTGAGTTTTAATATTTAAAGTCTACTTTAATTAGATGATGTATAAGGAACACATCAGAAAAAAAAAAAAAAAACAAAAACTATTTCATACCCTCTATTGGGTTCTGAGTTCTGTTGTTGAGGATGGTGTTTATTAATTTGTTTGGAGTCCTCATAAGATCTATCTGAAATTTATCTTAAAGATTAATGCCCACAAATGATTGGATCCCTCCTCCTATAGTTTGGTTGTGGTTTGTCCCCTATAGTTTCAAGTGCTGGAATCTTAGTCCCCAGTATAATGTTGAGTGGGAGCAAGACCTTTAAGAGGTAGAGCCTCCCAAGAACTGCTGCCCGTAAGAGAATTGGTTCCAGTCTACCAGGAGTGGATTAGGTCCAACAGGACTGGAAGTGTAACCACAAGAGGGGGTTGTTTGAAAAGGGGTTCAGCCTTCTCAGTTTGCCCTGTTCTTTGCTCTCTTTCTCTGTGATCTCTTCCAAACTCTTCCTTCCGGCACATACTCTTGCTATGTGATGCCATCTGCCATACTGTGACTTAGCCAGAAGCTGGCTCATCAGAAGCCAGATAATTGTTGACACCATCCTCTTGGACCTAGGGAGCTGCAAGCTAAATAAACCTCTTTTCTTTTACAAAATGTTGAAAAATAAGTGTACTACTTAGGGTGTTCTAGAACAGACTCAATAGAAAATATGTGTGTAATTACGCCAGGTGATTTACTAGGTAGGTGCTAGGGTTTTGATCTAGTTGTCCCACTGAAGATTTATGCACACATCGGTGGGGCTTTAGGGAGGTGACTGGATCATGGGGGTGTGATACTCAAGCGACAGTGGCTTAGTCCACTCACTGATGAGTTCATAGCTAAATAAGATGCTGCAGGGTGGAGTCTGGCTGGAAGAGGTGCTGTCTGGGGGCGTGGCCTGGAAGGTTTTCTCTCCTTTCCTTGCTCCTCCCTTTGCTCTCTGCTTCTCTTCCCCTGTACCATGAGCAACTCTCATCTGCTGTGTCTGTGTAATGCTGTCCTGCCTTGTCTCCAGCTGACTGTGAACTGAAACACAAGCCAAAATGAACCTCTCCTTCCTTAAATTGTGGGTATCACAGGTTTCGTCCCAGCAATGATGGAGGTAACTAAGACAGTAGCCATAAAAATCAGAGATGGGAGAGTCCGCAATGGCCATCTGTAGGCTGCAGAGTCAGAGGACTCAGTGGCTGCTCAAACAGAGAATATGGAAGCTGCAGAGCAAGAGGGCTCCAGGATGCAGTGCCCATCCAAGGTTGATGGCCAGGAGCAAACGGTACAGTGGCCCGTGCCTGTCTGACTTAGAAGGCTGGAGACACTGGAGACTGATGCATGATGGGGAAGACAGGAGCTGTTCCAAAACGGAAACCATTCCTTCTTCTTTCCTTTTTTTTCCCGTACAGGTTACAAGACTATTGGTTGGTGTCTCACACATCCAGGGAGGATTTTCTTCCTTGGTTTGATAGCTTATATGTCGTTCATCCACAGACACACCCAGGACTCTGCTTTGCTAATCTGCTAGGCATTTCTCAATCCATTCAACTTGACATATCATGATTAACAGTAATGTTCATGGTAAGCAGCCTTGGGAATTTGGTAATAGCAATTTCCAATATTCTATGGCTGCCTCCCTGAAAGTTTAATGTGTTTTATTCAAGGTGAGCCGAATGAATGCCTAAATTTCCCTTCCCTTGGACCACCAGGATCAGCAGAGTCAAAAGAACATGTTTCCTATGCGTCACACTTTTGATCCGTTCAGTATTTTCTATTCTGATTTATAATTTTTGTCCATAATTTGATGTTTATTTCATTGTTTTTATTCTATGTAAGTTTCTTGATGGGTAGAAATAAGAGGATGATAAACATTTTCAAGAAAATAACTATATAAGTTTTGTTATTCACATTTGGTACAAAAGTCAAATTAAGTGTTGCCTTTCACAGAAAGTACTCTGTAAGGAATACTGACACATAGCAAAATAAGCAGCAAAGATCAAATAAATGAAATGGACAATAAAAGGTAACTGTTTAGAAAATGAAGATTTCATAAGTGCCCTGAAGCCAATGTAGAATTTTGACTTGCGATCTCAAAGATTTCTATGAAGTAGATAAATAAGAAAGATTTAATATAAAGCTAAATAGATTCATTTTATTTAAGAAATATTAATACATTAAGCTGCAATTGTAGATTTTTATTTGTTGACTGAAATATCACTTAATGACAAGGATATGTTCTGAGAAATGCGTGGTTAGGGAATTTTGTACTTGTGCAAACATCACAGAATGTACTTAAAACTGTGTTGGCTGCTTATGTTCTATAGTCTTATGGAATCAACATACACAGTCTATTGTTTACTGAAATATTGTAATGTGGTATGAACTTGTATATAAAATATTTTGTTCCACATTACTAAAATGTATGTTTAAAGATAATAAACATTTGGGAAACAATAGCCAGTAAAATTCAAATAAATTTTAGTTACTTCTTAAACTATACCACTTAGAACCATTACTATGATCAGCAAGTCAATAGAACAGTTACCTTTAGTCAGGACAAACATTTGAATGAAACTAAAATTGTTCTTCATACACAGTCGCTTCTTCCTCTAGTGAGTAAGTACAGTTCGAAAATGTGTTTTATCATTATCTTTCATGACTATACTGCAGCAGAATAAATAATTGAAACTGGTCATGACCATAGAACTAGAGACAAAGAAAAACAATAAACAAGCTTGAATCAAACCGATGTCACTTAAAATCTAGCAACCTTGAACAAGGAAATAATTTAGAAGGAGACTATTAATTTCTGCCTATATGGTTTCAAGGATAATTACATTTGCTCTTTTAGCCAGGATATTTTTACACATATTTAGGGTATTTGGGAAAGGATGAGTCTCACTGGCCAGCGTATCGTAGTCAGATCCCAAACTGCTTTACAAATGCCAAAACCAAGGAAATAAAACCACTGCACACATGGAAAGGCCAATAAAACAGTCCCAAAAGAGACAGAACCTTTTCTGCTGAACTTAATGATCCAAAACTTGATGGCAGCAGGATGCCACTAGAACTTTGGTAATTTCTGAATTCTTAGTGTCATTTTGATCTATTAATGGTCATTCTTACCCACCTTTGCTTTTGACTCTTAGATATGGACCTTCTCTGTTGACTGGTTACAGAAAACTGACATAAGACTTCTTTGGTACTTATTTAACAACTTTATATATATATAGATAGATAGATAGATAGATAGATATATGTATAATGCCTAATATCCATCAAACACTCTTCTATGAGTCTATAGCCAAGAACAAATAAAATCCTGTTTACATAACACGTTATGTTCCAAGGGATGGGGTTTAGCAATGAAAATGTTCCGTTCAGGTAATACCAATTCTGACTTAAATAATAAATCAATTAAACAGATATGAATAAAGCAGGCATCAATATTTAATACAATTAGATTTGAAATAAGTGGATCCTCTAGAGTTAGATTGGCTGCAATTAATAAAGCTATCCCAGTAGATGTGAAAATAAAATACCATCATTATAATGTGATAGAGGGCACATTCCACGGATGGATGCATCAATATACATCTCATCCCTTTTGTACATTTTATAGTGACACTGATCTTTGTATCTGGCTGGACTTGTGTAATTGTTTTAAATCAAAAGTCTATGATATAAGGCAGTGGTGGTGAAAGTTTGGCATGCATATTATTTATTTTTTTAAGACAAAAGATGTTAATGCGTGAATTGTTTTTTCTAAACTAAACTTTCAGTATTAGGGTTTAATTGCAATGTTAGTGCTTTGTGATAAATAAGTGGGTTGCAGTTTGGGCCCTCATCTCTAAAAAGTTCACCATTACTGATATAAGGGGTGCTACGAGACTTGTAAAAATTACAGGAGACAAAAGATGGGCCAAAACCTCAACCCCTATCCCTGAGAGAGTCTATGAGCCATTCTCCCCACATACAAATGTGTGACCTGAATTATCATTATTCTCTTTCCAATTGAAGATGTGTTGTTAACATTGATTGTGCCTCATACTGGTTTTTGTTGGACCACATGGCCAGAATCACTGGGTAGTCACAGCCATTGCTGTCACACGTGATGTAACTCAAGGCTACTCTGGCTTCAGGAGAAGTATGTGATCAGTCAGATTGAAGTAAGATTCATTTGTATGTGTTCATGTTTGGGAGCTGTCTTTAATGGCGGTGGACATAGGAGAAAAGGTCAAGACCTGTCACTGTCAACTGAGTTTTGTTTTGGTTTTTTTTTATTTTCCATAGATTTATCTACTTTCTATTAGATTATTGGATGTAGCTGCTGCTTGACTCAGGCAGCAGTGCTGGACCTAAAGCACAAAAAGTATTTGTCATAGTTCACACTCACACTTTCCACAGTCCAAATTGTTTCTCCCTGGGTTTTGTAGATCTTTCTCCTTCTCTACCATGTTAAAGTTTGTCTTTCCAGATTTTGGAAATGGAAGGCACTGAATATCTGCTCAATATTTTAACTATTGACCCATTGCTGGATTGCTTTTTTTGACAAAAAGGCTATCTTTGGAAGATTCCAGAAGGTCTGGAAAAAAATTAATGTTAATGTTAATGATTAATGTTAATAACTCAAGTGTTATGGCTGGACCATAACCTGGAAAACTGTCACAAGTACGGTGACATCACTGGTATCCCCAGGAAGCCACAGAAGATCAAAGCTCTAACGTACTTGATTTGCAGAGAACAGTCCTCCTTAATGTGTTCTCCATGTTAACTTGAGACAAGTCATCTCTTGGTAGGAATCACAAATCCAGCATGTAGTGGTAGCTTCTCCACCAGACTTAGAACCCCACAGCCTGATGGCAGGTGTGTTCCAATATCCTAACATAACAAAAGACACAAGGATGAAGCAGCAGTTGGGACACTGCAGGTGTGAGCAGCATTTTTGTTATAGTCAGAGAGCAAACCTTTACTTCAAGCATATACATAAGTAATCCAGACCACCAAGTGAGTATTCATATGAGTGTCCAAAAGTGTGTTAGTCAGCTTTTCATAACAGTAACAAAATACCTGAGATAAACAACTCACCAGGAGAAAACATTTATTTTGGCTCAAGGTTTCAGAAGGGTTAGTCCATGGCTGCTTGGCCCTGTTGCCTGTAGCAAGGCAGTATTTCATGTCAGGAACACAAAGTAGAGGAGGCTTTTTCACCTCATGGGATCCAGGAAGCAACACAAAGGACCAAGGAAGGGGTTAGAGTTCCCATGACCCTTTCAATGACACGGCCCACCCCAGGAACATAGCTTCCACCTACTAGACCCCACCTCTTAAGCATTCCACCACTTCCCAATAGCACCAAGTGTAGGATAAAGCCTTTAACAGGAGGGCCTTTAGGAGAAACTCCAGATCCAAACTGTAGCAAAGAGATTCAGAAATGCCAAAATAATATTGAAAAAGACAATAAAATGGCAGAATTAACACTTTTTGTTTTCAAGACTTGTCACAATTCTGCTGTAATCAAAACAATGTCATATTGGCTTAAAGACAGACATACACATCAATGGAATAGAACTGGCAGTCCATAAATAGACTCTCTGATTTATGGTTGACGGATTTTGACAACCCTGCCAAGACAATTCAATAAGGAAAAGACGTCTTTTTAGCAACTCGCAAAAGGACAATTGGTGTTTTTAGATGGGAAAATAATTTTAATATATTTCTCAAAAGAAGCAAATGATCAATAAGCGCAATGGAAGATGGTTCACATCATTGATCAGTGGGGAAAGCAAATCAAAGTTATAATGAAAGCAAAAGCTAAAACAATATCCACTATCATGGTCAAAGGAAAAAGACAGAAAATTAATATTGGTTCTATAGAGAAATTGGAATTTTAATACATTGTTGCTGAGCTTTTAAAATGCAGTTGCCACTTTGGAATATATCTCACAGGTAGTGCAACTGTTGAATGCAGAGCTGCTGTTTAGCCCAGCAATTCTGCTCATAGGTATGTGGAATTGAAGTCATACATCCACCTAAAATCTTGTACACAAATGTTCATGGCAGTGTAATTCATAGCAGTTAAACAGTGGAAATAATCCATCAACTCATGAGCAGATAAATAAAATGTTGTACGTCTGTACAAAGAAATACTATTCATAAAAAAGATAATGAAGTACAAATACATGCATGGCACGAATGAGCCTTCAAAACTCTGTGCTAACCAAAAGGAGCCAGACACAAAAGCCACATCTATATATGATTCCACTTATATGTAATTTACAGAGTGGGCAGATCCATGGTGGCACAACGTACAATAGTGTTTATCTTAATCACTTTACTCTTTGCTAAGACAAAATACCTCACGTCTGGGACTCAAAAGAGAAGAGGTTAATTTTGGTCAAAGTGCAGAACTTTAAGTCCATATTCAGCATGCCTAAACACAGAAATGGCCCGGCAGAAGGGCCAGGCAGAGGAAACCTGCTGGTGTCATGCAGGCCAGGAAGCAGAGCTCCAAGGGGCTGAGGGAGTGACTTCCCCTCCCTGACCAAGAACCCCCTGCTAACAACAAGTCACCTGCAGTGCCCCATGGTCCAATCTTCTTCCAAAAGTAGCCTATAAATGGATAAGGCTTTTCAGGGACATCTAGGCATAAATCAGAACAGTGGTTTCCTAGGTCCAGGAGATTTGGGTGCAATGGCTATTGATTGCTAATGGGGATGTGATTTTATTTGGTAATGCTAAAATTGTTCAAAAATCACATGGTTGTGCCATTTGCAAACTCTGTGAATAAACTGAAAGACTTGAATACACATTTCAAAAGGGAAGAGGGTAGTATGTGGTTTGTATTTTAATAAAGCTGCAACAAACAAACAAAAACAAAAGCAATCAGCTCTTGGAATGTTACTAAGCATTAGTAGAAACTAAAATTCTGCCCATTGGATAGTGAGTAACAAGGCAGCAGAAGCTGCCATTATATCCCATCAAGTTCCAAAAGCAGATGGGCCCAGTGGCAATCCACAGAGCTATCTATGGGCTATGTAGCATGTGCGTCCTCTCTTCCAGGCTAGTCCAGCTCCTGCTAGCTCAATGTCTGACCTGCTAGCAACAGAGACTAAGGCTGAGCTTCAAAAATCACTCTGTCCCTTAAGGTGACCACTCAGCCTCCTGATAGAAAGTTGAGGATTACAAGTGATCCACTGAGATACCTCCTGGTATTCTGATATTCAGTTGTAACTAAATGGGCATATACAATCACCACAGACCAAGAAAGTATGCTCAAGTGGACTATTTCTCTCAGGGATGAAGTTTTGATTCAACTCGTCAGGTAATTTATTGGACCAGCAGATGCCTTACAAGAATCTAGAATATTCAGAGATAGGATAAAATGATGCATACCAGTTATAGCAGTACTTCCCAAGCTCAGCTAGAGAGACAGTTTGCCCTGGACGATTCTTTGCTGCGGGGACTATGCTGCACACTTCACGGCACAGTGCCAATAACGACCTGCAGATACGGCAACACAGATTTCTCCAGCCATTACTAAGTGCCCCAAGGAGGGGAGAAGTGTCAAAACCTTCACGACTGAGAATCACCGAGTTACAGACACAGGAACAATGACTGCAGAGGGGGTTCTAGTTTATCTGGGTATCTCTTTCCTCTTTTAACTCCTCCCAGAAAGTGTGATGGACCAGAGCCTTGGAGAAGCTGTGTGCAGATGGATGAATGAGGAGTGAAAGTGGATGTGAGCAACACTAAGAGCAGACTGTAGTGGGTACTGTTGGTATCTCACTCAAACTACTTGTGCTAAGATGAGCACATAAACCACTTCCCATTGCTATGAGTGCTGCTCTGTGACAGTAACTAGTTCTATGCCATTCTCTGGAGAATTGTCCTCTTCTAATGGGGACCCCTGTGCCAGAAAGGCTGCACTCCCGCGCCTCGTGCCCCTCTAAATTGGGCTAACGCTAGGTTAGTGCAATCTGAGCTGCAGAGCACACTCAGGGCAGCAGACTGAAGCTGGTCCACAGCTGAGACCACAGTCTGCTGGTTTGTTTCTAGGACCCTCTTGCTTCCCTTCTCTTCTTCTCCTGAGAGATCCACCAGAAATCCTCAACCAAGAGTCCCGATTTAGGTTTCTCTTCCTAAAACAAAAGCAATCATTTATTTAATGCCTGCTACATGCAAACACTCAATTAAGATTTCTCATACTTGATCTCATTTCATGCTCAGGGTACAAGCTAGACATTATTAACCTTGCTTTATAATGGAGGTCTGAGTGTTCAAAGTTCTACTCTAAAAATGGCTGTGCCACCATATGAGTCCAGTTTGTGTGACTTCTATGATCTTACTTTTAACAGATACACTGGTCTCTCTTCTACATCTCATAGTGCTAAGTACCAAGAATAGTTACAGTCCTCCTCTTAGTGGGGCTGCTCCTTTCTTTGCCGGAGGGCTTTCGAGATGTATGAAGAACTATTGGTTTCCATTTTATGACTCAGTTCACATGAGGTTCGTGTAGGAGATATTCATTAAATGTTGAAAGCTCCATTCCCCAGTATCGGATAATATGGCCTCAGGCCGGAGAGTGTCTCTGAATTCCTATAGGACAGATCATATACTCTCTGGTTCTCGAGGGAGGAAAGGGAGTTTGACATTCAGTATTGGTTTCTATTTTGAGGCACAGGAGGAGGATAATACGGGAAATTGCTTTCAAATGCCCCTTGCAATGGAAAGTAAGTGCAAACAAGTAATAGTAAATTGCATCGGCATATGATATTGCAATCTATTTTGCTTAATTATTTTAATAAGAACTTGAACACAATATACCCCTCTGGCACTTGTGAGAATTAAGTGAATTATAAACTTCAAAAACAAAGTTGTAGGGAGATTAGCTTTAGGTTGTATAGGTGTTTGGGTGTTGATGAATATATTCATTTGATTTAAAGAGTATTGTAATATATTTATGCTATAGTGAAGGTTTGTGCTTTACCTATGCATTTAAAACAAAGACAAGATAGTAAGCGTTTTCATGCTACTTTGGGTAGCTTTCGTTTTAATTGAAATGCCACTATGAGATATAACTGCTCCAGACGCAAGGATATTTGGTTGCTAGTGGTGACATTCCTTTCCTTCCCCTTTTTTTCTGTCTCGTTTATGATTTGATAATGATTTTTTACATTACACAGAGTAGAGTTAGTGAGGTATTATAAAGCAGAAAATAATAATCAAACTTAGCAAGATAGTCTCCAATCCTAAAGCCAATTTATTCTGAGGAACATTTTTAGCATTAGCAGTTTTCTAGATTTTTCACATTTTCTTGCTAAACAACATACTGTTTCTATGACCACAGCATGGACCTATGAGACCAAACATTGATGTAATATATACAGTCACAGTGGTGAGGACGAAGCTTGATTTCAGGTAAAAACTAATTTCAAAACAGCAAGCTTCACCCTGTTCCGGTTTTATTCCTCATCCTCCTTTGCTCCCACTCCCAATCCCAGCACACTTCCGGAGACCTCTTCGCATGCTGTAGCTCCCACTGTTAGTGTCTTCCTTTCCCCACTTCCTCAACCCCCAGTAACAAAACGTAAAAACCCCACCAGGCGATGATGAGACATGAAGACACGAAA
>PVJO010015789.1:0-43970 GCA_004026905.1 Hystrix cristata | reverse complement strand
AGGTCTGTCTTTTTGCCAGTACCATGCTGTCTTTAATACTGTAGCTCTATAGTATAGTTTTATGTCTGGGACTGTGATGCCCCCAGCTTTTCCCCTGTTGCTTAGAATCGTTTTTGCTATTCTTGGTCTCTTGTGGTTCCAGATGAAATTCATGATTGTCTTCTCTAATTCTTTGAAGTATGTTAGTGGTATCTTGATTAGAATTGCATTAAATCTGTATAGTAGTTTAGGAAGTATAGCCATTTTCACGATGTTGGTTTTTCCTACCCAGGAACATGGGATGTCCTTCCATTTTTTGATATCCTTTTCAATTTCTTTTTTTAGGGTGCTGTAGTTTTCGATGTAAAGGTCTTTTACTTCTTTTGTTAGATATATTCCTAAGTATTTTATTTTTTTGTGTGCAATCGTGAAAGGTATATCTTTTGTTATTTCTTTTTCGGTGGGTGTATTGTTTGTGTATAGGTAAAATGCCCACATTTTAAATATACAGCTCAATACTTTTTGACAATTACACAGTGGTTGTAACCACTGTCCCTGGGCAACAATTTCATCATCCTTTCCCTTTCTTAATACCTAAAATAATGATCAATTATAGTCAACGGCATTTTAAATTTTATTTAAAATGGTAATGATATTTATACATACAATAACAATAAAAATGTAAGAGATATGAAAAAAAAACTAGTAGAAATGACCTAACAAACCTCTCAAAGCTGCTTTGGTAAACCCAGCTGCACTCACTGCCGTCATGGGTCTGGTAACTCCGTCCTTCAAAGAAAAGGAATTATTTACAAATACTCTTAAATAAGATTGACCACTGCATATGACAGCCCTAATTTTTAATACTTGTTTTTAAATTACTATCCACTTACTCCTTACTTCTGCCTCCTTATGTATCATTCCTATCTCTACTTTCTCTTTCCCCATAAAGTTTCATTCCTCAATCCAACTGAACTGCTCTCAGTTTAAAAAGAAAACACAAATTCGCTTATTAGTTAGCTGGTCTCCTACTTTTAGCTGTTCAATATGCCCGTGAGAGAAACCACAGAACTTGCTGTAAATGTTAAGAAGAAAAGCAGGTGCTGACACACCATGTAAGCAGACTATCAATTCTCTGTCCACTCTCCAGTGAGATTTCCCTCAAGACCTGAGTGAATCCAGGAAAGTATGTCTCCAAATACTTAGAACAGCACAAACTGTAGCCCTCAAATTAAGGAATCATACTCACTATAAAAGTAATGCTTTATTTAACATTTTAAAACATATGCTAAAGTGGACAGAACTTTGGTAATAAATTTGAAGTCATAAGAAAGGCACAGAATCAACGATATGTGACAGAGGTACCTGAATAGCTCCTGTCATTGGTCTTCCCATTGATGACACCAAGGACATCTTGGACTAGTAAACAGAGAAGTAAGTCAGAAAGATTCCTATACATAACTGTTTTCTTCTTTCTGTCACTGAGTTAACTGAAACGTATTTTTTCCTATTTATCATCTGAGGATATAGGGTCAGACTTTGAAACACAAGAAGGCAAACTACAATCCACAGCCTTTAAGTGAAGGTCTACTGGGATCCACCTCCAGGCTGTCTGTGGCTGCTCTTACATCACAACTGCAGAGATGGATGGAGAGCTGCCACCAAGACCATCCAACCTGCACTGCCTAGGACACTGACCCTTCACAGTAAAAGCTTGCTACTTCTTATTCTGAAACAGCATCGAAAATCAAATTCATGAGCGACATATACTGGGCTGATTAACAAAATTATGATTCCCATGACGCACTCAGTTATGTAATGTAGAAAACGCCGTTGGCTTCGTTCATACAAAGGACATTTTGGAAGCAGTGCCTGTGGCTCGGGGTTCTGAAGCCATTTTTCTGACCCCTTAAAAAATTTTACCATAAGGACTAGGAAATGCTGTTCTACCTCATTCTTCCACTTGTTTTCTTATTTTATATAAGCAAAATCATCCAAATTGCAGGTTAATTTGGGCAAGATTAAAAGGTTTACTGCCTTTATAGTGTTTTAGAGAGTTACCTTCCCTCCAAAGGTCCTTAAGGCAAGACCCAAATACACACCTCTGAAGTACTCTTCTTAAATTTTATTTCTTCACTTATTAACTGTTTTTTAACAATTACAAACACTATTACATGTATATAACACCTAACTTCACATAAAATATATGAATGGAAAGCACATGAGACTTGGTTATATTATGTAGAAAATAAACAGAAGTCAATCAACAAACATAAGGTTTACATGGAAAAGGGTAACAAAATAGTTCTGATGTACTTGCAAATCAAGACTAAAATGTTCAAAACTGTCAATCAAATGACTTTTTTGTGTTCATAACTATCCAAAATGGGAAATATGTCTGGTTCATGAACTGAAAAAAGCCAAAACCATTTAGAAGTGCCTAACGTGAGCTTATGTATAAGAAAAACCTACCCCATATCCAGTAGCTATAGGTCTAGTACCTGCCGTGCTTGGTATTTTAGCAGTTATCTTGGGGAAGAAAAAGAACATAGTTAACACAATTCGGATTAAGCTATATAATAGAAAGTTGGAAAAGAAATGGAAAATATAGTTTCATCAATAAATAGACACATATATATAATATTTAGAATGAGTTCTTCTAAACTACCTTCAATATTAGGGAGCTCAGTAACCTGAAGTATTGAGAAGAAGATTCTATTTCAATTCATTTCAAAGGAGACGGGACTGGCGGCTGGCCTGAGCTGTCAGTAAGATGGACCTGTTTCATACCTGCATCTACCATTCATGACACACTTAAATCCATACTTAGTACTGCCACCCACAAGCCCAACCACTGGGCATGGGATTCGAGGTCTGGGAACCTGGGTTTGAATCTCATTCCCCTTAACTAACTGTGCTTGGAACCTGAGTTTGAATCTCATCCCCCTTAACTAATAGTGCTTATTCAGTATCTTTGAACTGAAATTTCCTCAGCTTTTAAATAAAGCTATAAAGTGTACTGATTACAAAGTTATAGATGAAATAAAATAGAACCATGTGAAAATGAAAGTATCCTAAACATGTTAGTTATTGGACTTACTGTTTGAAATATTTGACTAAATATATCATTCATAGATGAATTCTACTTTGGGTAGAATTTTTAAAACATAAGAACTTAGAATAAAAAGTCTGGGGACAAAATAAAAAAAAATCAGTTTGAATGCACTGGAGAACCATCAAGTGAAGAACTACAAGTTCTCTAAATAAGGAAGAGAGAGGACAGCTAGAGAGGGACGCTAGCATTTGGGTTGTCTTTCTCCTTCAGGCATCTATCTGATCACTCCAAAGGTGTGGCTGAGAAAGCTGGGCATGGCTTCCAACAGACTCACAGTCCGAAGGATGAACACAAGAGTTGAGGGTCTGCCAGGAGGCAGCCCTGGTAATCCTCCATGCTTTAGCTTGTGATCTCAGATGCTATACCCTGTGGCTGAAAGATAAATAGATGCATACCATCCTTCATAAGGACTGAAGTCCAATTTAGAATTATCTAAAGTGCAACTGGATTAAGGTGATCACAGCGTCCTAGAGCTGCTAGGGCCATAAGTAAAAGCAAATCCTCCCTAGTGAAAGATAAGATCCTTGAGTTGGTTGGCATGACAGCCAACAGAACTTTCTGCAGTAACAGAAACACTCTGTCTTTTCTGACAAAAGAGCCAATAGTCACAGACAGAGCTACTTAGCATTTGAAATGGGCCTAGTGTAACAAAGACCTGAATTTTAAATTTTACATAATTTAAATGTAAACAGTTACACGTGGCAGTTGGCTTTAACAGTGAACAGCCCAAACACAGAATTAATTATATCTGTATAACTTTTCATTTACAATGTCTGGCATTCAATCAAAAACAACCAGACAGGTGCTGGGGATGTGGCTCCTGGGTAGAGCAGGCGCAGACTCTAGGTTGGATCCCCCGCACCACAAAACAAAGCAATAACAACAAAAAACCACCAGGCATACAGGAGGCAAGACACCCTAACCTGAAAAACAAGAGAAACGAACAAAGAGAAAGAAATACAGAAGGGGATAGAGATAATGGAAATACCACATACAAACTTTAACATAACTATGCTTCAGTGAGTTAAAAGGCACAATAGATAATTTTAGCAGACAATTGGAAATAACAGAAAAGGGATAAATGGAAATTGTAGAACTGAAAAGAATGTTAAATTGTGGCACTGTCCAGGAAGAGTAAAACTACTAGTTTATACTAGACTTTCTAAATTAAAGATTAGTGTTGTGATCTTCAGGGGAACAAAAAGAGAATATTTAAAGAATGCAAACTATCAAGATAACAAAAGAGGGAAATGGAATAACAAAAACAAAGCAAAGAAAGAAAGAAAAATAAAATTTAAAAGAGGCAAGAAAAAACAAAAAGCAAATAGTAAGATAACAAATTTTAAGTTAAATCAATATTTTCATTAAATGTAAATAGGATGTTTCACCAAATGAGTATGATGGTCAGACTGTACTTAAAAAACAGAACTCAATTATCTGCTGTTATTAAGAGATACTTTAAATATAAGACTTTGGAAAAGCAAGAAGTAAAAATAATGGAAAAACATAATGGAAATAGACAAAAGACAGCCTTTAAAATTATATCAATATATTAATAACTGACAAAATAGACAAAAAGCATTTAACATGCATATTTCATAACAATCGAAGGTTTGATTTACCATGAAGATAAAATTCTAAATATAAGAACCAAAAGACCAAAAAGAGAAATAGACGTCCTTAATAAAAATGCAAGATTTAACTACTTTCTCACAAATAATAGAACCAGTAGAGGAAAAAATTCAGTGAAAATACAGAACATCTGAACAAAATCATTACACATGATCTAATTATATGCTGTACCTATCAACTTCAGAATACACATCTTTTAAAAAATGCAGTTGGAATATTAACAAATTCCAAAGACTTGAAACCATACAGATTTTGTTCTCTAAGAATAAAGCTAGAAATCAGTATCACAAAGACAATCAGAACATTTTAACATCTGGAAATTAAGAAATATACTTCTAAATAATACATGCATCAAAGAAGGAGTCATCATGCAAATTAGCGAATATTCTGAACTGAATAATGATGAAAAATATCATTTGAGGAAAAAAAACGTACTTGTTAATTTTGTGGGCAAACAGATGCTTGCGTTACAGATATGAACACACAGAGTTGCTTAGTGAACTCTAATCACTGGTTCTTTGCCTTATCATGGGACAGCACTTTAATTTTATATATATTACAAGGCTTATAACTCATGTTTGAGAAGGTTGGCTCCAGGTTTTAGAAAAGGCTAGGAAGGAAAGATATGGGTCTTAGCAACTTCTTCAATGAGAACACACTGAAGGGAAGAGACTGTTTTTTAAAACTACTATCTAATGACTACGTCTGGGATTTTTGTTCTTTGATGGCAGCACTGAGTGGCTCCTCCACTGCCTTTTCCCTTTTCACCTTTCATCTTCACTGCAGTGCCCTCTCTCCTGTACCTCAAGGTCTCAAGATGCTTTAATAGTCAACCCTAAGTTTACTTTCTGAACAGCCGCTTCTGATTGTCCCAACTCATGGTAAATAACCTCTCTTTATGATCCCATAGCAATTTATACTGTACTCTTTTTTCACAACTTGTTACATTATGCCTTGTAATATCTATTTGGGTCTATTTTATTTTCCTTTGGAGGATCTTAAACCCTGTCGCAGCTAGTTAGAATTTTATCTCAAGTAAGCCTAGTACCTTTCATCTAAAACTCATGAAACTTTTTCCCACTTAACATGTAAGGTATGATGAAAATGCCATTCAACAGTGGATCCAGAGACCTACACTGTGTCCCAGGTACAGGCTGCTATAGATCATGCTTCTCCAGGCTTCAGCTTCCTCATCTATGAACAAAGATCTCTGAAGTCACTTCTAAAACTCTCTGAAAACAGCCTGGCTGTTCAGCCTGGCTGAAAATCAGCATCCGCTGTCTGACACCTGAAATCATCAAACTAAAGACAAAGTTCACTGATTTATTAAGTCAGTCAGTGAAAGCTTAAGGAGCACATACAGTAAACATGGAAAAGAGCAATGTGTGATATAGTGCTTCAAAAAGCTCTCAGTCACACCACTAGCCTACTGGAAAAATCCACTATCTATAGTTTTTCTTTCCATAATGAAGGTGAACTTAAAACTAAAATATCAGCTGTGGGATGAGTAGTCAAGAGTTAACTTTATCCAAGGTTGGCGTGGTGGCACACTCTGAGGCCAAAGCAGGAGGAGTGCAAGTTTGAGCCCAGCCTAGGCAACTTAAGACACTGTTTGAAATTAAAAAAACAAAAAACAAACAAACAAACAAAAAAACTGGGGGGATGCAGACAGTATAAAGGCCCAGGAGATTCAATCCTTGGAGACAGAGACAGAGACACAGAGAGAGAATGAATTAACTTTACCCAGAGACATCTGTCGTTTTCCCTTGGCTCCTAAGAGGTGCCCTCTGCATCCCCAGAAAGGCCTGCTTGACAGGGCAGCGTCTTTGTTTGCCTGGGGCTCTGATCAGCAATATTAGCTTGAACCTCCCAGGAGCTGAAGACTGAAGGGCACTGAACCCCAGTAAAAACTCTAGCTGTCAAGGTCTTCAGTGGATTTCTCTGGCTGGCAATACTCTGTGAGAGCTGTCACACACAGTAGCTGTCACCCCAGCTCCACAGAGTGAACATGTGTGGACCACTGCCAAACCCTGACCATATGTCTCCTCCTTTGCAGATTTTAATGTGTATTCTGCCCTTGTGATAAACTTGGAGAACAGCAGCTTTCCGTAAGTTCTCTGAGTCCTTAGCAAGTTCTGTGAGTCTTTCCAGAGAATTATCAAATCTGTGGGAGGTTCTGATCTTGTTTGCTGTGAGAAGCAAGCATGGTCTGTAGCTGTCTAATAGGGGACTGTGTTCTCTACCTGTATGGCTAGATAAACTCATTGTAGGGAGCCACCCTAAATTTGCTTGCACTAAATGAGATGGGCAAGTACTCACAAGATCCTTTCCAAGTTAAGTGGTTTAACACAAATTGTTTATTTTTGCTAATATGTGAATGTGTGGCAGGGAGGAAGTGACAAATTGAGGTATGGTGGAAGGGGGAGGACATCTCGGCTAAAAGCACAGGAGCTGTGCATCAGGGTTTTTCAACAGGGGAACTCTTGACCTCTGAATCACTCTTTACAGTGAGGGACTGTCCTGTGCATTGTAGGACATTTAGCAGCATCCATGGCTGCAGCCCACCAGATACCAGCAGTATCCACCCAAGTTGTAACAAACCAAAAATATCTCCAAATGTTGCCAGATGCCCCAGAGTTGGGGGTGGGCACAACTGCTCCCTGTTAAAAACTGATGCTATAATAATATTGGGTAGGTAGGAACAGTTTTTAAAAAAGGAATATTAGGCATAGACATTGGTGGAAAATTCCATACATCACAGTTTTATTTAGTTCCAATCTTATTTATTTTCAATTATAACAGAAGGTTGGCAGATTTTATGGCCTGTGGAAAGAAGATATTTATGCTCTGCATGACAGATAAAAAAATTTTAATAGAGATACTAGAAAAAATATTCTAGCAATTTATGAACCATTAAGATATTAATTGATGGAGAATCAGTAATATAAAGGAGGAGTAATTTATATATTAAGCCTCCTATGTTTCAAAGGATAAGTATTTATGTTACTTTAAAAATTAGAAAGGCAATATTTTTAAAACAATGAATGTTCCTGGTAAAAAATATTCTGATGCTTTATATAAACAATATTTATGCTTCCAAGAACATAAGGAAATACTTTGATCTAAATACCTGAAAATTCACTTATTGACCCCCATAAATCTATACAATCATTCCATGTGCCATGGTTGTTCCAGAGTGTGCAGGCCTGGCTCCCAGGGTGATGGTATTGTAGGGTACTAGACTGGTACCTTTAATCCTGGTAGGGGTCACGGGCACCTTCACAAGGGAATGCTGGTCTCCTGGAGCAGGATCTCACAAAAGCAAGTAATTACAAAAGCCTGAGCCTGGCCCCTCAGTCCCTCTCTGCTTCATGTTCAAGATGTGATACTTCCTCCCACACATGGCAGAGAATGGGGCCCTCACCAGAACCCGTTCTGTGCTGTGTGGACTTTTGATCTCCAGAATGGTGAACTAAATACACCTCTTTTCTTTATAAAGTTGGCCTGTTTTAGGTGTTTCACTATGATAATGCTTTCTGGTGGGGGGTGCTAGGGATCAAACTCAAGGCCTTGCACTTGCTAGGCAAGTGCTCTGCCACAGAGCTAAATCCCTAACCCTTCACTATGACAATGAAAAACTGAGTAACATGCTGATTAAATTTTTAAAAATTTTACTTACTGGGTACACTGAAAACTACAAACCGTTGCTGAAGGAAGTTAAAGATGACACAAACAAATGAAAAGACTCCCTGTATTCATGAAGTGGAAGACTTACTGTTGTTAAGATGTTCACACTACCCCAAGCAATCTACAGATTCAACACAAAAATTCATTCCAAAATCCTCATAGAATATCATGGGACCTTGAAAAGTCAAAACAATTTTGAAGAAGGGAAACAAAGCTGTAGGATTCACATTCCCTGGTTTTAAAACATATTAAAAAGTTACAGTATTCAAAATAGTGTTGCACTGGCATAAAGACAGACATACAGACTAAAGAAGCAGAAAAGAGTTCTAGAAACAAATGAATACAATACAATGATCTTTAACAAGGATCGCAAGACCATTAGATAGAGGAAAGAACATTTTATTTCAACAAATGGTATTGGGGAAATCAGATATCCACCTGCAAAGGAATGAAATTGGCCCCTTATCTTATACTATACAGAAAAATTAACTCAGAATAAAGACCTAAATCTAAGACCTAAAAGTATAAAACTTCTAGAGGAAAATATAGGGGAGAAACCTTCATGGCCTTAATCTTGGTTATGATGTCTAGGATACCAAAAGCACAGCAATAAATGCAAAAATAAAAGTAGAACTATATGAAACTAAAAAATAGTTGTGCATCAAAGAATACAATTGACGACATAAAAATACAGCCTGAAGAATGGGAGAAAATATTTGCAAATCATGTATCTGAAAAGACATTGATATCTAAAACAAATAAAGAACTTCTATAACTCAACAATAAAAATGACAAGTGTCCAGTGACAGATGAATGGACAGACAACATGTATACACATATGCAACAGAAACCTTAAAAAGGAGAAAATCTGTAGCATGCTACACCATGGATGAAACTTGACATTACACTAAGTGAACTATGTCAGTCATGAAAAGATAAATACTCTATGAGTACACTTATGAAAGGTACCCAGGTGTGAAGTTCATAGAGACAGAAAGCAGAATGGTGGTTACTGAGCACTAAGGGAAGGGGAGATCATGAGATACTGTTTAATGGGTACAGAGTTTCAGATTTGCAAGATGAAAGAGTTCTGAAGATCTGTTTCACAATAATATGAATGTATTTAACACTAATAAACTGACATTTAAAATGGTTAAGAACTGTACATCATTTTTACTGTAATTGTTTTTCAATTTCACTTACTGGAGGTCTTCTGCCATGACTAGTTCTCACTGCTTGCTGAAAACCTGTATCATTCTCCAATTCCTAAAATGAAAAGGCAAATTTAACATTCAAAATAAGTGAGAACTGGAAAAAATGTTTAAATGCTTCTGTTTGGTGTTCAAGATCTTCTATAATGCATCTTACCCTGAATGCTGATTTCTGAGTTGGGACTCAAGTATCCTTGTCCTCAAACCTCCCCCAAAATATCAAGGCTCCTCTCTTTCCAAGGAAGAGGAGAACTGATGGTGCTAGTCAATTCTGAGGGAATTTTGTTGACTACAGTTCAAATGGGTGGTATAATAACACATGATTAAAACACTGTATACAAGGATACAGCCTTTCTTCTCTCTTTCTTCCTAGTAGCTAGTGCAGCAAGACAACGGACTCATATTTCTCCTCTCTCCCTTTCTCCCCACCCCACACTCTTCCCCTCCTCTCGTTTCCCATATGCTGAGGTTTAACTGAGAAACTTGCAGGATAAAAAAGGCCATCTTCTCTATAAAAAAGGAGGCACGCACTTTCTTTTGTTCCACCTCTACTTCCCCAAGTGAGAGAACCTTCTCATCTCACTGCAGAGGTAAAGGTTGAGACAGATTGGGGCTAATCTAGGAAAGAGAAGGCCCCATAAAGTCCAACCTGCACTGTCCTTTGGAACCAAAGTCTCACCTGAAAGTTATTTAGCTTTGCTAATTCTTGTCCTGTACAGTATTTGTATTCCCCCTCAGGAAATCTGAGGAATGCAGCATTAGTCAAGGGCAGAGAAATAAATGTTTCTGGGTTTCCTGGATCAAAGGATGCTCTCTAAAATGCATGGCATCTTGCCAAATGCCAATCTTCTACCCAGCCTTCACTTCCCACTTCTAGAACATACTCTGTGGCTCTACCTCTCCAGAAACACACTAAGTGTATTGTGTGTCTACTTCCTACAAAGTATGCTTCCTGTTATGTATCGGTGCTGTGGTTTGATCCCCAGAGGTTCATATGCCAGAGGCTTGGTACTCAGTGTGGCAGTCTTAAGGATGGGGAACCCTTAAGAAGTAGGGCTACCAGGAGGTAATTAGGTCACTAGAAGTATTTCTCTTTGAAGGGCTTATTGCTGGTGTTGTGAAGTTAGTTGCTGAGAGAATGGTTGTTAAAGAAGAGTAAAACTGGCCCCTCTGTACTCTCTGACCTCTTGTCTCACCATGTGATTTGTGCCTCTTGTATGAACCCCTACCATGGTGCTATTTACCATCTCAGGACACAGCCAAAGGACCCGCACCAGAGGACAAAAAGATGGTGTTGCCTGATTTTGGTCTGTTAGCCTCTCAAACTATGAGTGAAATAAGTATTTTTTCTTTATGTATCTTTACACAGCCTCGGGTATTTTGTTACGGCAATACGAAATGAACTAAACACTTGCCGAGTATATAAAATAAATAATATATACATAAAATAGATACTATCAATTAACTTTGTGAAGTGTGCAGATAATGAAAATAAAATGTTCAAATAACTAGGATGCCAATTCAGTGCACTTTAAACACGACTATTATATACAAGCATTCTTCTCTAACTTTTACTTTATCTTTCATATCAACTACATAAAATTAAGTAAGTACAAAATTCTTGGCAATAAAGACTGGGAACTTTCATTTGAAGCATAAAACCAAAGGCAACATCCAGGATAATTAACTATATGGTACTTCTGCTTTGAAAAATCTTTTGCAAAAGGATGTGCTCCAAGATTCCTAAACTATTAGTACAATATCATTAAGCAGCTCAGTCAATGCTATCTAAATAACAAACTAAAAAGCATGAACAATAAATCCTCTAATTACTAACACCAAACACAACTTTTTGTAACTTTTTCTTCATGCCTTGATTAACAAATTCCATATTCTATGAACATTTGAAGCAACAGTTTCAAGTGATTAAATTATACATGGAATGCATTATTGCAGCTAATTAAGATTAAAGAAAATCAAGCATGAACCACATAATTTATTTTTGGGCCTAATACTCCATGTACTGCTTCAAATTAAATCCTAAAGTCACACTGTGACAATCGGAGGTGGCAGGAAGTTTCTTTGGTGCTTTAAAAATGATCTGCATGATTCATTAATTTCACCCTGAGAATGTATCCAAAAAATGTTTGATCAAAATATAAAAATTATTCATGCAAAAATTGTTTATTGCAATGTTATTGACAATTTCAGAAAACAATGAAAAAATAACCTGGGTCAAGAAATTACTTCTAATCAACTGTATATTTTCAATATTATGCAGTCATTAAATCATATTTACTTAAATATTTAGTATCATAAGACATCCCTTATGATGTAGTCGAATGTAAAAAACCAAATAGAAAGATAAATTCTAGTTCAATCCTAAATATGGTTTTTAAAAAAAGTATACCAATGCATAAAAGAAGAAAATGTTAACAGGAGTTATTTCTGAGTGATAGGATTGTCTGCAAGTTTGTTTTCAACAGTAAGTACGTATTGCTTTTATAACTGGGAGAACAGGGAGGTTTCAATGGTGTATTAGCCACTTTCTCATCACTGGCACAAAATGCCTGACACCCACAATTTAAAGGACTAGAGGCTTACTTTTGGCTCATGTTTTAGAGGTTTCAGTCCATGGTAAGCTCACTCCAGGGCAGAAACACCCTGGTGGAAGAGCGTGGTGGACCAAAGCCACTTAGGTCATGGTGACCAGGATGCAGAAGTGGGCAACGGTGCCAGAGAGGAAGGTTCAGGGACCAGATAGAGTACCCAAGGTAACACCTCCATGACCCACCCAGACACACCCAGAGGTGTGCTCCATCAATCCCCTGGGTGGCCCCCAAGTCAATGAAGTTAACACAAACATGCTTAACCATCACACGTGGTTTTAATAATTTATGCTAACTTCAGAAAATGATTATGTTATAATGCAAATTTTAGAATGACTACACAATTGTATCTGCATATATGTATTTTTGTATATAGGAAGGACCTGTGTATATTAAAAGACAAGAGGATATAGAAAAATATCAGGTTATATATCCGGTGTAGGTGATTTCTGGGCGACAGAATCTGTTATTTCAATTCTATTTTCTTCTAATGTTCTACATGTTTTAAATTTTCTGAGATTTTTATTTCATATAGAACAAGTGAATGGTTTCTATACTCTTTCTTGTTTTCTTTATAGGTCTCAAATCCACAGATCACTGCTTTACTCCAAAGGAAAACAGTAATTCAAAAATTACTAAAAGCCAAATGAAAAACTACAGAATAGAATGAGATTTCCTAAAGTCCTATAGATGCTAGAATTTATTTCTTCTATACTTACAAACACATTAACAACCATTAATTACTTTTTCTCACACTAGTTTAAGGAAACTTCTTGTTTTGCTTTGCTTTTTTTACAATTCAGAAACGAAAACTTTCACAAGATAAATAAACAGGTCTAAAATATCCAAATTTGTCTTAGTAACAATTTTATCTTTGAAATTACTATACCAATAAATATTAATCAGATAGCAATTTGTTGACATAAATGGAACGTTTATGGAAGAGCAAAAGCAGGTTACAAAACTGTATACAGTATTATCCCATTTTTCCAAGAACATAGAAATATCCATGTATTTGCATAGGCAAAAATATTTGACAAGATAAGCACTGAATTAGTTACTGGTTACCTCTAGCGATAGTTTCTATGATTTTGATTTTTCTTTATACTCGTATCTTTATTTCCTGTTTTTTCTATAAAGTACTGATATAACTTAAGTAGAAGAAAAAATAATAACTACATGGCATTTCAAATGCAGAGCACTAACATTAGATATCTTCAGGTGATCTAAGTCTTTACCTCACATATTCATATTGCTAGTGCTGAAGAATTCAAATACATAACTCATCCCAATATGTCAACATAAGCTTTCTCATGATCTTTCATTCAGCTGCATTTTTACTGTTAGTACAAAGTAGAGTCTTCACTAATAGCACTTTTCTAGGTTTCAGAATCAGCTTACTTATTCTTAAACATAAAAAACCAGAGACTCATCAAATCTAGTTTTCATGAATCAGCTGAGCTGGTTAATGAAAAAAATCAATGAAAAAACCAACCAGATTTTTCTTACCTCAGTATCATAGGTCGGGTTGTAGTCATTATACCCAGAATAAAGGTCGTCTTCATCAGTCTCTGGAGCCAGATGCACATTTTGCATCATTTGTACCTACGAAAAATCAGCAGTGTGAATATGTTCTTGGTATAAGAAATAATTCTTCTTTTTTTAGTGCTGAGGATTTAACCCAAGACCTTGTTCATGCCAAGCACACTACTGAACTACACCCCAGTCCCTAGAGTATAGTTTGAGTAATTCTTTAGTCAAGTAAGGTATAACTAACAATCTTTCTGGTCAAACTTAAAATGTTTTTATGGCCTCAATTTTTTTCAAATTCCCACAATTAAATGTCAAAACATTGATGAGTGCTGTTTTTTCATATTCAGTCCACATCCTCTACATTGGAAGAATGGCGACATGCACTGAGAGAGGCGTGCAGTTGGTTAGCTGGATTTTCATGGCACAGAAGAAATATTTGTAATAGTCAGTTAAAATGCAAGGCAAAAACCAGCACACCCCCATCATAATGGCTAAAATTTAAAAGACCAATGACACATAAAAACAAGGATGCAAGATATAACATGTACCTGTACAAATCCCCTATGATGAATGTTATCACTATGTACATCTGTACCATTAAAATAAAATTTAAAAAAAAAACAAGGATGCAAGGCTACTGGAATACTCATATATTGTTGGTTGGAGTGTAAAACGGTACAATTTTGGAAAAAGATGTGGTAGTTTCATATAATTAATCTTTTATGACACAGCAGTTCCACTCCAGCATATTTATCTGAGAGAAATAAAAATATATCTTTACTAAAAGATGTGTATAACAATGTTTATATCAGGTTTATTCATAACAGCCAAAAATTAGAAACACAGCAGGTGTCCATCAGTAGAAGGGATAGACAGAATGTAGGTCATTTATACAATGAATATTTACACTATTCAGCAATCAAAAAGAATGCACTGATGACATGTGTAACAATATGAAGAGTCTCAACTGTGACAAGTGACAGAAGCCCTACATAAAACAGTACATTATGCGCTGTTTTGTTTCTATGATGTTCTAGAACAGGCAAAAGTAATCTTGGATTGAAAGCAATCAGAAGAGTGGTTGTTTCTTGAGTATGGTAGAGGTCAAGTGAAAAAGGGCAAGAGAATTTTCTGACAACAAATGTTCTACATCTTGACAAGACTTTGGATCATACAGGCATGCAAGTGTGAAAATTCAACAAATATATAGTTAGGATTTCTGCTTTTCTTTGTAAATTTTACTTCAAAACAAAAACTGTAAACAAATCATGAACTATAATTAATGTGCATTACTTGAGAATTTGGGAAGGAGTCCCAGAAGTGTCACTCAAATCCAGTCAGTAGTTTAGGCAATTTGGGGGATGAGAAGTGGGAGGTGGCTAGTTAGCCAAGAAAATTAGTTTTGAACTACATACTTTGTCTTTAAAGCCTGTACCATTTTAGGTGTGCCAGCAAATTGAGAAAATTTCATTGAATCTCATTATACCAATAAGCATAATCCCAAATATATGTGGCTTCTCAGAACCTTTAAAAATTATTATATACATGCACTAATAAAGTTATTACTTTGAGACATGATTTACATACTGTCAAATTCTCCCTATTAGCATTTTTACATGGTGTGCAACTATTATCATCTAACTCCAGAACATTTTCCTCACTCCATAAATAAACCTGAAGTCCTTAGCTGTCACTCTTCACTGCTCCTTGGTCCCTGGTACCCCCTTCTAATCTAATTTCTGCTTGTATGATTTGCCAGCTCTGGACATTTCACATACATGAAATCATACAGTAGGTGATGTCTTGTGTCTGGCCGATGGTACATGTATCAGGACAGCATTCTTTTTTATGGCTGAGTAACTCGATAACATTTTGTTTCATCAGTTTATTAGTTAATGGACATTTGGGCTGGCTCCACTTTTTCAGCTTTTATGAGTTAACACTTTCATAAATATATGTGTGCAAGTTTTCATGTAAATATATTTTCAGTTCTTTGGGTATATACCTAGGAATGGAATTGGAGGCCCATATGGTACCTATAATCTTGGGGACAACTGTCAGACTGTTTTTCCAAGTGGCTGCAATATTTTACATCCCATCAGCAATGTATGAAGTTTCCCATTTCTCAACGTTACTATTCCTCTTTTTTGTTTGTTTGTTTTTTGAGACAGGGTCTCACTATGCAGTTCAGAGTGGACTTGAACTCATTATGTAGCCCAGGCTGGCCTCAAACTCATGGTGATCCTCCTGTTTCAGCCTCCCAAGTGCTAGGATTACAGGTATGCAGCACCATGCCCAGATTTGTCCTTCTTTTTAAGTTATTCTAATGGGTGTGGATTATCTTAGTGTGATATTGATTTTTATTTTTCTAATGACTAGTGATGTTGAACATCTTTCCATGTGCTTATTTGCCATTTGTGTATCTCTTTTGAGAGATATGTTCATATTCTTTGCCCTGCTTTTTTGTTGGTTTGGGTGTGTGTGTGTGTGGTACTAGAGATTGAACTCAAGGCCTTAGCATTGAACTCCATCCCTGCCCCATCCCATCTTTTGAGACAAGGTCTCACTAAGTCATCAAGTTCCCCAGCCAGGCTGGGCTCAACCTGCAACCCTCCTGCTTCTGCCCTCTGCCTCCCAGAGTGCTTATAGGCATGTACCACCACACCCAGCTTCTCTACTCATTTTTAAAAATTGGTTGTTTTATATGGGTTATAACAATCCTTACTACCCTGGATATTAGACCTTATCGTATACATGCTATACTTATTGTCTCCCATTCTGGGCAGTCTTAGAATTCTTTCTTGATAGATTAAAGTTTTAAATTTTGATGATGTGTAATTTATCTATTTTTTTCCTTGGAGGTTTGTACTCATGGTATTACATCTAAGCAAAAATTGGCTAAACCAAGGTCAAGAAGATTTATACCTATGTTTTCTTTTAAGAGTTTTATGATTTCAGCTCTTACAATTAGGTAATTTGATCAATTCTAAGTTAATTTCCATTACTCTTTGAAGATAAAAATTCACTACAAATGAGAAAGAATGTCAATCAGAATGGTCAGTCAGAAATACCTCCACAGGATACTAAGTCACTGGCAAGAGATATGTAAAGTATTTTAACTTAAAAGCTTTAACTCAGATAATACAGGAGACTCCTGTTATCCATGATTTCACTCTGTGGCTTCAGTTACCTGTGGCTAACCACAGTTCAAAATAATACAGGGAAAATTCCATTAATAAACAATTCATAAGTTTTAAATTACTGCCATTCTGAGTAGCATGATTGAACATAACACAGTTTTGTTGTATTCCACATAAGCTATGAATCGTCCCTCTGTCCAGAATGTCCAAGCCCTGCGAGTGGCCATCTTGCTTATCATATCAACTGCTACAGTATCACAGTGCTTGTGTTCAAATAACTTTTACTTTTTAATGGCCTCAAAGTACTTTTTAATGGTCTCAAAGTACAAAATGCTGGAAATTCAGATATGCCAAAGAGAAGACAATAAATCTTTCCTTTAAGTATTAAATCACATAATTAAAGGTTGGTGAGTACAATAATATATTTTAAGAGAGTCATATTCACATAACTTTTATTATAGTATATTGTTATAATTGTTCTATTTTATTATTTATAGTTAACCTTTTATGGTGACTGGTATAAGTTTTACCATAGATAGGTACATAGGAAAAAAAAACACTATGTTCAGCATTCAGTGCTACCTGAGATTTCAGGCACATGCTGTGAGTATACAAATACCCTGTAGCGATGAGGAGGTTTAAACCAGTGTTTTTCAAACTTCCCCACACATCAGACACCTAAGGGCTTGTTAAATTCAGATTGCTGCTCCTAGCCACCAGTGTTTTTGATTCAGTAAGTCTTGAGTTGGAGAGATCATCACCCCATTTCTCCTTTAAAATACGGGTTTCTAACAAGTTCCATGGTGATGTTGATGCTGCTGGTCTCTGGACCACACCCTGAGAATCTCTATATTAAACAAGAACTTCTTGATTATGAGTCCTATTTAAGTCAGTCTAGCCTACACATAAGTCATAAAACAAGCAACTTTTAAAATAAGAGATCCTTTCTGCTAGGTTGTAACCAAATTTGGGGGGAGGGAACTACCTGAAAGAGACTTTACCTGAATAGACATTTAGTAGAATATGCTAATTTTAAAGAAAACCAAGACCAGTAAAGGTGAAGGGAATTACCCATGGCTAGCAATTATAGGTGGTGGAACAAATATTGTAACTCCTAATATCTAGATTCTCCAAGCAATTTCAAAATCAGCTTATATACATAATAAGCTCCTAATATTGAAATAATTTGGGGATAATGCCACAATGTAAACAAAATACGTATTAGTAGAATGTTTAAGTATGAAAGTTATTTTTAGCATGCTCTTCTGCAATGGAGAATCTACTTCCAACAACCAGAGAATCAGCCTGGTAAAAGAAAAAGTGGAATTTTAAGCTTAGAATCTTTGGAAACTAATATAAATTGGTCCTCCCTTTCCTCGGATTCAACTAACTGCAAACTGAAAATATTTGGGAAAAAATTACATCACACTGAACATATACAGACTATTTCTTGTCATTATTCCCTAACCTACTCTGTAAGAACATTTACATTGTACTGATTATTGTAAGTAATCTAGAGATGAATTAAAACATCTGGGACGATTGTAGAGGTTATATACAAATACTATATCACGTCACAGGAGGCTTCAGCATCTGTAAATTTTGGTATCCATGAGGGGAACTTGTGTGTGGTTTGAAATCAACCTCCCGGGGAAGGGGTGGGGAACTACTACTTAGTGTCTTCGGCATTTTTTCTTTTCTTATCTTTGTGTGACTAAAAATGTGCTCTATGCATTCTTTTGTGTACTTTTACCTTTTCTTAGGCAATTTCAAAAGCCTGCCATCATAAGAACTAGGGAGGAACAGTCGTTCTATCTGCTGTGAAATTCAGCTGGTGCAAGGGTCTCGAAGGATTTGGAGCTCCTCGGTGAAGGTGTGACTGCGACCTGGGGCAGCTATCCTAAGCCTATCTCTTTAGGGGGAATTGGAACAATGCGAGTCGGCCAAAGAACCGAGGAGTGCCGATCAACGCCTGCGTTTGCGAGAAACAGACGTGGGCACCACCCGGCCGCCTACAGCCGCAGGTGGGAGAGAGAGGCGAGCACGGGCAGTCCCTGCGCGGGCTCCCACCCGAAGGGGGCCCGCGACGGGCTCGGCGAGCGGGGACACGGCCGCGAGGGGCCCTGAGGCGCGCGGACCCGGCTTCCAGCCCTTCTCCTACCTCGAGTTGAGGGGAGCGGGGTAACCGCGAGTCGAGCCGAGGGTAGACCCGGCGTTGGCGCGGATCTACTGAGAGTCCACAGGCCCGAGCGCGCCGCCGAGCCGTTGCCAAGCGGAATCCAAGGAAGCCGCTCCCACAGTCCTCCGCGCGGGGGCGGGGCCGGAAGTGCGGGGCGCCGGAAGAGACGCGGCGCATCGGTTGCTGAGGAGCCGGGAGGGTGGCGTCTTTGGAGCAGGAAAGACCGGAGGGAACTGACTCCCTTGAATCCTGAGAGGCCCAGAAAAGGGACAACCGAGGGGTGATACCCGAATTGCTGTGAAATACGAAATCTCCCAGAGCCACTGCACCAACCTGCGAACCTCGGGAGCCTGTGTTCTGTGTGACCGCCGAAAATAATTTCCTTGGTCACCCTACAAAGGTCTTTTGAGATGACACATACTGGGAAGGTCCCTCCTCCGCGTTTTGTGTCCCCACTCCTTCCAGTGCACACCTTTATTGTGATCGTAATCGCGTCTGTTTTCTCCAGAAGGGCGAAGGCCTCGGGAGAGACACAGAACCGTTGTATTGCAAGCGCCTAGAACCTGGGTCATTGCAAAGTTTAATAAATACAGTGTGAATGAAGAATGAAAGTCATAATTATTTAATTTCTCATTAAATTTCGTCGTACGTTTTACAGGTAAATTGGAGTAGGCAAGGGAAGTCGACACTAATGTTTAATGAATTTTAAAAATTAGGTGTGTATTGGGAGGTGCTTTGTGAGTCTCACGATTTCGCACGTCTTGTGAATGGAAGCACTGAGTGTTTTTGTTCTAGACTGTTATGATGGTGGATTTTATGTATCAACAGGGCTAGTCTGTAGTGTCCAATTTTTGGCCAAATACCAGTCCAGTCCAAATGACTTTTTTTCTGTGAAGTTTTTTGTTTGTTTATTTGTTTTGTGCTGGGGATCAAAGTCAGGGCCTTGTGCTTGCAAGACAAGCACTCCAGCCACTGAACTAAATCCCCAGCTCTGTGAAGATATTTTTAGATGTGATTAATGGCTAACGCCATTTATTGCTAAAGCAATAAACTTCGAGTAAAGCAGATGACCCTGCGCGTTGTGGATAGACCTCATCCAATCATGAAGGGCTTACAAGCAAAGAATGAAGAAGAGGAACAGGAAATTCTGTCCCAGATTGCCTTGACACTTGAGGCCAAATCATCAGCTCTTCCCTGCATCCACAGCCACCTGTCTACTCTGCAGATTTTAAAGCTGACAGTCTCACGTGAAATAATCCAATTCTTTAAATTCCTCTTTACATAAATATTCATCCTATTCTATTTCTGTGGAGAACCCTAATACAACTGTCTTTTCAAGGATGTTTTTATAATGAGCAGCTTTAGAAAGCTGAAATAAATGCTTCCCTCCTGAACCAAAGCAAGATTGTTGCTGTCAGTACAATAAAGACAATGTCTACCCCCTGGTCAAGCCTGGACCTGTTAGCTCCAATGCATTATAAAACACTGACGTTTCATACATACTTCATGGCAAAAACCTGTAATCCCAGCACTCTGGGAGGCTGAAGCAGGAGGATCACAAGTTCAAGCCCAACCTGGGCACCTTAGTGACTTAATGAAACCTGTCTCAAAATTTTAAAAAGGGGAGGGGGAGCTAAGGGTGTAGCTCAGTGTGAAAGCCCTGAGTTCAATCTCCAGTATGAAAGAAAGGAAAGAAGGAAAGAGAGAAAGATAGATGGGACTTGGAAACATAATACTTAAGGATTTTTGTAGAAAAGGAATCCTTAATGATTCTCTTTAGTGGTCAGAGATATTGGAGCAAAATCAGGAAATTGAAAGCAATAGAAGCTAAGGAAAGTAAACGTGCCAAACAAGATAGAGTGTACCACCATGTTGAATGCTTTTGAGAGATCAAGAAAGCTAAACAGTGTGTAGCAGTGTGAAGGTCAATATGGAGTTACTAAGAGCTTTTTCAATTAAATATAGAAGCCTGGTTGCACTGAACTCACTGATAATTGGAAATTAGTCCATTTTGTGTTACTACAATGAAATAGCCAAGGCAAGCTAACTTTGTGTAGAAAAGGAATTTTATGTTGCTTACAGTTTTGAAGAATGAGAAGTCCAAAGAGCACAGCATATGCTCTGGAGGGACCCATGACAAATAGCAGGAGTGTGAGTGGGAGCATGAGATTATATCATCAAACAGGAAATCAGAGAGAATGGGTGGGAGCTAGGCTTAGGCTTCTATAACAATATTTTATAACAATATTCTCATGGGAACTAGCCAGGATTCCAAGGGAAGTACTTTAATCCTTTCTGAGGGCACATCTCTAGTTGATCTAAGGGCCTCCCACTAGCCACATCTCTTAAAGGCTCCACACTGTTTTGAATGCTGCTTCCTAGAGACCAAGCTCTAACGCATGAACCTTGGAGGATAAAATACATTCAAGCCTTAGCAGTGATGAAGAACTGACTAGATACTGAAATTCAAGAAGTTTGGCTAACATTAGGAATAGAGAGATACCACAGTGATAGATGGTGAGTGAGCCCTAGGAGAATTTTTTTTTAAGATGGGAGGTATTAGTGCATGTTTTAACCCTAATGGAAATAATCCAGTAGCAAGGGGCTGATGCTGCAGGGGAAATAGGTGAGACTGAAGGGAATGGAGGAGGTTTCAGGTTTGAGAAAAGTGGAGAAGGTCTAGAATAAGCAAAGCAAAAGAGGACAGGCTAAGCAGAGAAATGTAGAAATATTTTTGAGTAAGTTTGGGTGCTTAGTTGACAGTGACAGTTATGAATTTATAGTAATGTTCATCTGCTCAGTTGTCTGGTGGACTTGTGGCCTCATTGTCTCCTCTGGATCTTCACTAGGTATAGACATGGAAAAGGCAGAGGTAGAATTTACCCAGGGTGAGAATTGTGTTGGACAGTTGCAAAGAAAGGACAGAGAGGGAATGAGAGTTAAAATGGCAGGCATGATAATTATAATAAAGGAGCTGAAATTATGGGGCTAATGCATAGGAAGGAGGTGGAAGAGGCAGCTTAGAAGCACTGACACAGTCAGAAGAACAATTGTAATAGAGTCACTCCAGCAGACACAGTAGGCCTTTTGAATTGGTGATAGAAATGGCAGTTTTGAGATGGCAACAAGGTCCAGTGTTTGATGATGTTGTGGTCCGGAGGAAGGCACTTGAAATGAGGAGCCCAATGTTTGAAGTTACTAGCATAAGCAGATGGGTATACTCTGAGATACACGGCAAAGACTAGAGGAGAATAAGAAATTGGAAAAAGTTTGAAAAAAGGTATGCAAATTGCTACAGGTTTGTAGGTGAGTGGAGAAATTATACAGAAACCATAAACTCTACCTCCTAATTTGAAGATACCTGAGCTGAGAGGGCTTCAAGGGAAGCAGTGGCCTTGGAGGAAGCCAGTTTTATTTGTGGAAGTAAAGATGGGGAGAATAATAGGAAAAGAAGTAGAAGATATGGGGAATCTGCTTATCACAGAGCAGGAATTCCAGTGGTCTTGAGGAGGAGTTGGAACAGAGTATTCTGTTGACCAGAATAACTTGTGGCCTGGGTGGAGACCAAGGAAAACAGGGATATGAGAGGGGTTGCATGTAGAGTTGACACGTAGTTCTAACAGAATTGTGTTCTAGCCTAAAGGTGAGGCTCAGTACCTCTACCTATAGGAGAGACATTGCCCTTTTTCATGGTCAGGGAGTGACGTAACTACAGGCCATCTGCAGTGGCCATCAGGAAATAAGAATACTATCTTTTTTTTTAACATAATATCTATTCTACCCCTTTGTCCTTATTTACATTTATGGTTTCTCATATCAGAGAAATAATTAGATGTGTACTAAGTGTCTGATTTATTTCACTCAATAGTATGTTCTCAAGGAACATCCATTTACACACAAATGACTCTAGTTTATCCTTCTTTATGGCGGTGTAGTACTCCATTGTGTAGAAAAACCATATCTTCTTTAGCCATTCATCAGTTGTTGGGCATTTAGGTTGTTTCCAAGACTTAGCTATTACAAATTGTGCTGCTGTGAACATGGTTGTGCATACATCACTGTGATACGATGATTTTAATTCTTCTGGGAAGATACCAAGCAGAGGAATAGCTGGGTCAAATGGAACCTCTAGTTGTAGTTTTCTGAGGAATCTCCACACTAATTTCGACTAATTTCCACAGCGGTTGGACCAGTCTACATTCCCACCAACAGTGGAGGAGGGTTCCTTTTTCTTCGCAGCCCCGCCAGCACTTGTTATTGGTTGATTTCTTGATAATAACTATTCTTTCCGGAGTGAGATGGTCTCTTAATATTGTTTTGATCTGCATCTCTCGAATGACCCAGATGTTGAACATTTTTTCATATATTTATTTGCTATTTTTATTTCTTCATCTGAGAAATGTTTATTCATTTCAGATGCCCATTTTTGGATAGGGTGTTTAAATTGTGGGTTTGATTTTTTTTTTGAGTTCTTTATATATTCTGGATGTTAGACCTTTATCTGAGGGACAGCTGGCAAAAATTTTCTCCCAGTCTGTGATTTTTCACCCTAGAGGTTTAATTTTTTTGAGTTCTTTGTATATTCTAGATGTTAGACCTTTGTCCGCTGGATAGCTAGCAAGAATTTTTTCCCAGTCTGTGGGTTTTCGCCCTGCTCTGTTGGTGATTTCTTTGCTGTGCAAAAGCCTCTTAATAGGATGTGGTCCTAAGCATTGATTCTTTGTATTGTTTCCCTGCAGTCTGAGTTCTATTCATAAATTTTTTTCCAACCCCTATGTCTTCAAGAGTTTTTCCTATTTTATTCTCCAGGAGATTTATTGTTTCTGTTTTAATGTTTAGATCTTTGATCCACTTTGATCTTAGTTTAGTACATGGTGAGAGACGTGTATCTAGTTTTAGTTTTCAGCATGTGGTGAGCCAATTTTTCCAGCACCGTTTATTAAAGAGGCTATCTTTCTTCCAGTGAGGGTGTTTGGCTCCTTTGTCGAAGATGAGATATTTGAGTGTGTTTGGAGTTATTTCTGCATCTTCTAGCCTGTTCCATTGGTCCTCAACATTTGGATTCTTATAGCTATTAAAATAATCTTTTTATGCTCTTTCTTGCAGTCCTAAGAGCACTCTGGTGCTGTTCCAATGGACTCTTCCATGCAGAAGCAATGATGACCTTCCTGAATCAAGCCCAATACCCCCTTACCCTCTACTGTCCTCTCTCTGCCCAATCTAAGTTATAAAACAAAAAATGGGGAATTGTGAGGAGATGCTGCCCAAAGGATGGATTGAACCTGAATGTGCTAAGGAAGGGATCTCAGGGAGCAACAGTTCCCAGCTCCTGAAATGCATGGTTAGAGCTCAGAGCAGGATCTGCAGGACAACAGTCAGCAGAAGTAATAGCAAGTTGCTGTCAGAGATGTGTGCTTTGGCCAATGTGTTCCCATTGTCCCAATAAAATTGTTTAAATTAGGTCAGCATTTGTCATGTAACAAACCATCCCCTGCTGGCCCTGTCCCCAAAATTCCTATACAATATGTTGCAAAATGGTTTTCTTCTACATCTGTGTTCTCATGTCCTTGAGTCACAAATAAGTAACAGCAGAGGTCTCAGCTTGGGGCTATGTCCCTGAGGCTCTCTTATGCCCAAGAGGCAGCCCATCTTGAGTTCTCAGTGCTTGAACTAAATCTTGTCTCTGAGTAATCATCTTCATCCTTCATGCAGCCACAGTCACACATTACAACACTAGTTGTCAGATCAGGAAATCTTTCACTCACATTTCAAAGAAAGTCCTGAGAGATTAGGCAAGGAGCCCCCAAGAGGGCACCATGTGGAGTTTTGGAATGAGACCAAAGGTATAAGTGGTGACCTCAGGAAGTTGGAGATGCCAGGAACATAGAAGGCCTGGTGAGGAAAGCTGCAGATCATGAGCAGAGCTAGCCCAAGAGAAAAAGGCTGTGTGGGCTGCAACCAGCAAAGCCATAGGAACGGAGTAACCTAAGCCCTCTGGAACTCACACTTTACTGACATGTGCCCTGGATGCCAGACATGGAGCCACAGGACTTAATGTTTGCCTGATAGGTTTCAGCCTTGCTTTGGTCCTATTCTTTTTATTTCCTGATTCCTCCCTTTTAGAATGGGAATGTTTACCCTCTACCATTGTATTTTGGAATGAAGTAACTTGCTTTCTTAATGTTATAAGGGTCACAGTTAAGAGTTTGACTTGGGGCTTAGAGGAGACTTGGACTTGGACTTTTTAGCAATGCTGTGACTGTTAAGACTTTGGGGAAGGAATTATTGCATTCTTGGTTGCATACAGGACAGTTTAGCATATTAGGTGGATTTATTAATTTATAACTTTATTTGGAGATTAAGTATGGTTTAAGGAGATGTGTTTGGGTGTCAAGTTGACAGGGGGTAGGATGTGATGGTTGAGTTTAGTTAAGTCGATGTGATTAGCTTGAGAGCCACCTAGGGGATTAATAAAGAATACTTCTGGGTGTATCCAAGTGCATCATGAAGGTACAATTTTAGGTACTATATATATGGCTCCTTGTTACTTCCTCTCCAGTGATGTTGCCCTGCTCTGCCATGAACTAAGCATCTTTGTTCTCCCACACTTTTCTGTCATGATGTTCCTGCCTTGGAGCCACCCAATCATGGACTGAATCCCCAGAAGCCATGAGCCAAATTAAATCTCTCCTTTAAGTTGTGGGTGTCAAGTGTTGTGTCTCAGCTATAGAAAAGCTAGTGAATACACTGTCCTCTGTCTCCTTTCCTTTCAAGTCAAAATTCTACAAATGAGGCTGAGCTGGCTGTGTTTAGGTCAATATGCCATCTTCTATAAACTAGGGACCTCAAAGAGGGAGTATCTGCTTCTCTTAAGCTTCCTCTCACCTACTTAGGGATGCTCCTGAAATGGAAAGGGTGTTCAGATGTTGGGCATATCAAAATGATAAACGTCCGTGATATTTCTTCTTGCTTTCCTCACTGGCACATTCTCCCCCCACCATACTTGAAGTCTTTCAAGCCACTGCAAGATCCCATAACTTCTCTCACTTCTAGGCCTTCACACATGCTAATCCTTCGCCTCAATGGCCTTTCCTTCAGTCCTGGTAGGCTGCCCTGCCCTTTCTCCAGGTGGCTTTCCCTAGTCCTGGTCTATTTGTTTGTGAGGACTGTCATTACAAACTACCACAGACCAAAAGGCTTAAACAGAGTTTAACTTTCTCATAGTTCTAGAGGCTGGAAATCAAAGAGCAAGGTGTCAGCAAGTTTGGTTTCTTGTGAGGCCTCTCTCCTTGGCTTGTAGATGGCCTCCCTCTTACTCCTCTTCACATGATTGCCCCTCTGTCCAAGGTGCCCCTTGTGTGTGTCTCTTAATTTCTTCTTCTAAGTCAGGTTGAATTAGGGTCCAACCTGAGGACCTTATTTTACTTTAATTGTAATAGTCCCCTTTATCTAGTCTTGCTTTCTGTGGTTTAAGTTATCAGTGGTCAACCACAATCCAGAAATACTACTGTAGTACAATGAGGAATTAAGAAATTTTGGAGGGAGAGAGATCACACTTATATAACTTTTATTACAGAGTTGGTGTAGTTGTTTGATTTTATTATTAGTTGTCAATTTCTGTAGGGTATATATCTGGATATTCCCCCTAAAGCCTCATGTGTGCAGAGGCGGGGCTTGGGGAAGGTGATTGGATTATTAGTGGCACTACAGCTGGCTTAGTGTTGGGAGGCGGGGCCTGGTCAGAAGAGGCAGGTCACTAGGGCTGTGACTTGGAAAGGTGTAAGGATGTGTCTCACTTCCCTCTCTGCTTCCCACTGGTATGATCCTGAGCAACTTTTATCCCACCACTGTGCTGTTTCTTCTTGGGAGCTGGCTAACCATGGATTAAAACATGAGCCAAAATAAACTTCTCTTCCTTTAAGCTGCAAGTGTCAGGTATCTCAGGGATCTGAGAGTGACTAAGACAATCTCTTACTGTGCCTAATTTATAAATTAAAGTTTATCAGGTATATATGTATAGGAAAATAGACTATAGAGAGAGGTTGGTACAATCCTCAGTTTCAGGCATCCACTAGAGGTCTTGGAATGTATCACTCCTGGATAAAGGGGAGGGCTGCTGTACTCTCTTTTGGGAGGGGGTGCTGGGGATCGAACTCAGGGCCTTGTGCTTGCCAGGCAAGTGCTCCACCAGTGAGCTAAATCCCCAATCCTTCCTGTACTCCTACAGTCACATTCTGAGGTACTAAGTGTTAAGGATTCAACATATGAAGTTGGGGGGACATAATTCAGTAGACGACACTAACTAAGGTTAGGTTCTATTTACTCATAGAGCATGTTTGACTGTCTACTACTGAGACAAAGAGACAATTTAATAGTTACTATTTATCCACTAAAATTTGCTCAGGTGGGCTCAAGTGGGCAACTAGTTGCTGCTCACCACTGATGCTATGTTTTAGATCAGGCCCATGTGTTAAAGACTTGGGTGGACATTTCAAGAGAGATGGAGCTTATGGGAGATTTTAGGTCTTTGGAAGTGTACTCTGAAATGGAAAGCGGGACCACAGCCTCTTCCTCTTCCTCTCTTTTTTGCATCCCACCCATGAAGGAAGCAGCTTATTCTCCCGCAGGCTCTGCCATAATGTGCTGCATCATCACATACCTGGAAGCAATGGGACTGACCAACCATGTACTAAAATCTTCAATACTGTAGGCCAAAATAAACCCTTCCTCTTTATAAGTGGATTATCTTGGACAGTTATTACAGTAATGGAAAACTGACTAACACAACTGGATTCCCAACATTTAGCATAGCAGACACCTGGGTTTTTCTTTAAGTAATTAGGCACAGTGAAAACTTTTCACATATTTTGTCCAGAAACATACTATGAAATTCAGTGACTTCCTGTTAAATATTTTAAATTATCATAATACTTTTAAACCTAAAAGTGGAAAGCAAATTAATCTGCATATGCAGAATTAATTTTCCTCCCTTTCAATTAACACATCAGTACTTTCTTGGTGCTAATGACATGACCAGCAAAACTTATAATCTTTGTATACTTATCAGGAGTATAATCATTATGCAGTGTGACAATACAATCAACGAAGTTCTAAACCTCTTATTTCTGTTACTGTTAAGCTGCTGCTAGCCTGTACTCACCACCCAGGTATTTTGGCAGGGACTTTCTTCCTGTCAAAATGTGTAAGAAACAGCATGTGTAGGCCTAATGTTGTACCTTCTACATGAAATGTACTGTATCCTCCCTGCCTCCAGAGTCACTGAGATCTGTATTTCTTAATAGAAACAACACTATTTTCCCAACTAGGATCAGGGAAGTGAAGAGAAATCAGCCTCACAGCCTTTGGCCAGAATCTTTAGATCCTAAATTAGGGTAGATAGTATACTCACACTTTAATCCAAAATACCACATTTTGAGCTCAGATTTGCAAAATTTCTTCCTTACAGTTACAAATTAACTTGAGGCTACCAGTAATTTCAATCTGTTCTTGAATAAATGGACACTGGGCTATAATTTACCCCAGTGAAAGGGTTCTATGTCTACTTACACCATAAAAACCACTGCCCTAATGTGTTAAAATTAATATGTAATATACAAGGAGACATGACATGTTGCAAGCTGTGCCCACACTATCACTTGACCCAATGGCAGCATATGAACAAAAACACAGTTTTATCTAAAAAATTCTATTTTATATCAAGTAAGAAACTCACTGAAGGTCAACCACAAATTTTATGGTATATCATTTGCCAAAGAGGAATGAGTCAAGACAGGTAATGACTAAAGACCACTCTGGACTTCTAAAGGATGAAAAAGGCAAGCTTTTGGCCCTCTAGTGGCAAGGTAATGCAACACAAAGGTACTTATAAAAATTAATGATATCGGCTACTAAATCACTCCAGTATGTGAGGGTTGCAACCAGCGCAAAGCAGTGCTTTGGTTTTGCATCTTCTTTCTTTTTTTTTTTTTAACTCTGATTTTTGTCCAAGATTATTTACACTTAAATCCACTTCTAAAATGCCACACTCATGCTTCTAACCTTATTGTGTTCATCAGCTTTCTATCACCATGACCAAAAACCTGAGAAAAACAAAATAAAAGAGGAAAGATTTATTTTGCCTCATGGTTTTAGTCCAAGTTGACTGGCTCCATAACTTTGGGCCTGAGGCAAGACAGCACATTGTGGCAGCAGGAGCACAGCTAATCTTATGGCAGCCAAGGGGACAGAGGGAGGGAGGGAGGAAGGGGAGAGAGCAGGGGAAAGAGCAAGAGAGAGAGAGACAGACAGAGATAGAGAAAGACAGAGAGAGATGTTATATCCTTCCAAGGTATCCCTCCAGTGACCTACTTCCTCCAAGTAGGCTCCTAACAGCCCACTGAGCTGTGAGCTCATGAGTGGATTTGGGGTGAGCACCCTCATGGTTCAGTCACCTTTCTAGGTCCTGCCCTTAAACATTGCTACATTGGGGATCAAGCCCTCACTACATAAGACTTGGGGGGGACACTTCATATTTAAACCATAATACTTACTACTACCAAAAATTCTTGATAACCACCACAAAGAGCCAAATAATTGGGTTGATTTACATTAACTTCTAGAATTATCCATGTATTTATCATAACTCTCATTTTCCTTTTAATGTTCTACCTCAAATGGTAATTTGTAGTCAAAAATGCCTCATTTAACTGAGAATTTCAGAGGCAATTCTGACAACTGTGTTGAGTTTAACACTCCCTATAAGCAAATCCAGTTTCTAATTCTGTCTGTTTTGCCACGAATTTGCAGATCTTGGCCTGCATTCGAAGCTCTCTTTATACCAAATTTTTCCTGCTTTTTCACTTTATTTTCTTCTATTAAGGGGAAAAAAGCTTCCGGAATCAAAGATAAAGTTCTGAGAAAAGGTTCCTGTTAAGCAAGGAGCTTTATCTAAACCAGAGGCTCAGCTCTGGGCGTGAAAGTCTAGGCTGCTTGTCTCTGCTAGGAAAGCAGAGTTAGACTTCAGGACTTTGTCCTTCCCCTCGCCACACTGAGAGACACCTCAGCCCCAAGTAAGCACTTTTCTGTGGTTTGTTGGAGGCAGTCTTCTCAGTGAGTATGAAGTAGCATGCTGCCTCCTCTGTCCTTGCTGACTCTAGTATCCCACAGTCATTTTGGAAGAATGCCTGCCTTCCACTTCTTAGGCGACATCATTGTCTTAGTCTTTATTGCATCATCATCTCATCACTGGTATGCTCACTGTAAACTTTTGAAGAGAGAGATCATGCTATCTATTTCTTCCTTATGGGTACATAGCATAAATTTTTTTCTCTTTTATGAGAGAGACAGACAGACAGACAGACAGAAAGAGAGATTCCTCCCTGCAGGTCTGGGCTGTCACTATTGAACTCTTGTAGACATGGTCTGTGCTGCCAGGCAGTCCCCCACAGAACAAGGCTAATTGTTGTCTATCCCACTTGTTTGAATAATGGGAAGACCATCATGGTGGGGGAGGCAGGTCCCTATAGACACGGCTGTTAAAAATTCTAATGCTACTAAGATTTAATATGTATGCTACCAGTTAGACTTTATGTATTTCCTGACCTAATTCAGAAAAGTTCTCCACAGCAGAAATGATACCTCAACTAAAAGCAAGCATACAAAGAACAGAAAGGGTGACCTACATTTTCAACAGAGAGGGAGGAAAAGAAAAAAAGAAATGATCCAGTATGAGTATCAAGTGTATGGTACATACTGCAAGAAACATGAATGAAGGCTTCTTTGGTATTCAGAGCACAGGAGCTTTTGGTTTGCATCATTTAACTATGAACATTGTGCCTCCACAAATATTTATCATCTGAGTTGAGAATGAAAATTAACACCAGACGGTTGCATCTAGTTTTTATGCAGTACAAGAACATTTTTGTTATTTCAATGAGTTGTCAAGGAAGAAAGTTTTGTTGTTTTGTGGTTCACGGGACCAGTCTGAAGGCCCCAGGTATGCTAAGCACAAGCTCTACTGCTGAGCTCCAACCCAGCCCCAAATACTTTCAGATGATAGACTGTACCCTAAATTGCTTGAAATCTTGTATCTCTTAACCCTCAATATAGCTGCCATATGTTTCAGATAAAATTAGTAAGATTTAAATACACATTATATTTACCTTTTAAGTTAAATAAAATCTTCAAACTGAATACAAAAAATTGGAAGGTTTAAAAAGGACTTCTGTATGCAATATTAAGCTTGAAAAGGGCTCTGCTCTGACCCCAGGAGGAAAGCATGTTTATTCTCCCCACCACTGGGGTTCCTTGGCAGGAAAAACAGAAACACTGGCCAATAAATGTTTACCTTTCTATGCCTCAAAGACTCTGGGTCTCCCTCCAATATTGCTGCTGAATATTGTGTGACTTTGGGCAAGTCCCTCCCTTCCCCAAGACTGTCTCATAACCTTTGAAACAGGAGTTGGCCTGGCCACTTCCAGCTCTTACTGATTGGAGTCTTTGCTCTTATCTGACTTTTCTCATTTGTCTAGAGAACCACTCTAGCCTAGCACTATGGCCTACTAACTTGACAGGTGTTCACAGCAAAAGAGATTTTAACAATTGTCAAGGGGAATTTTCTTTGTACAGTAATACTTTGGGTCATGAACACTTCTGTTTGTGCACAACTCGGTCCACGAAAAGAAGAGTTTGGCAAGATTTTGCTTCCGTTCTCAAACTCCGCATCAGGTGATGAACATGACTGTGGCTGTCTTCCCCGCAGGAACATGAATGCAGCCATCTTCCCCACTCTGACATGTGGCCGTGGCTTCCTCTAGTCGAGATCACAGTCACAGACAGACCTGTGCGCACTGTGAAGACTTTTTATGTGCTTTTTAGCGCACACAGTGCTATACAGTATTATTCAATCCAGCAGGCTCCAAAGAAAGTACAGAGCAAGCATGGTGGTAAAAAGAAAGTGCAGAGCAGTAATGAAGGTGACAAAAATGTCCAGAGAAACAGTGGTAAGAAGAAGGTTTTGAAGAAAATAACCACTGAATTGAAGAGGAAATTGTAGAAAAGCATTAGAGTGGTATTCCTGTGATTGATCTGGCCTTGGTGTACAAGATGGCAAAGCTGACAATCTGAACTATTTTGAAGACTAAAGATGCCATCAAAGGAGCTGATGTGGCAAAAAGTTTAATGATGTTAACCAAGTAGAGGACACAAGTGCTGGAAGAGATGGAAAAGTTTTTGTTAGTGTAGTTGAATGAGAAACGGCTGGCAGATGATGGCATTATTGGAGCTATGATCTGTGAAAAAGCCAGGAAATTTCAATGATTTACTCCAATAAAATCCCTCTACAAGAGCAACAAGTGATGAATTCACAGCCAGTAGAGGGTGGTTTGATAAATTCTGCAGGAGAAATTGCATCCACAGTGATAAGACACTGTGAGGCTTCCAGTTCTGACAAGGCCACTGCAGAACCCTGAAAGAAAGAATTTGCGGAATTAATGAAAGCAGAAGAATACATCGCTCAACAAGTGCTCAACTGAGATGAAACAGGGCTCTTCTGGAAGAAGATGCCGAACAGAATCTGTGTCACACAGGAAGAAAAGACACTGCTGAGGCACAAGCCCATGAAGGACAGACTGACCCTTTTGCTGTGTGTGAACGCAGGAACCAATGTGAAGATTAAGCCACTACTGGTATAACATCTCCAGACTCCACCTGCATTCATGCATTCGAGGAACAGGATGTAAACAAGGGCAGACTGCCTGCCATGTGGAGGGCCAATGCGAAAGTTTGGGCCGCAAGGCAATTGTTCATAGAATGGCCGCATGAGGAGTTTGCATCCACTGTTAAGAAATTCTACCACTTGAGCTAAATCCCCAACTCCATTTCTTCCTATTTCACAACATCTATTCTACGTTTTTGTCCTTTAGGAAGAAAATGTTTAAATGGGAAGGGGAACTAGGGAAGGGGGCAGAAAGGAAGGGAGGGAAAAGGAAAAGGAAAAAAGATGGAAAAAATGGAAACAAAGCTGTTGTAAGTAAAGAGGGGAAGAAGAGTTGAAGGGACGGGAAGGGGAAAAAAATCAAGATATGTCATGGACAGATACAAATTCCCTATGAGGAATGTGATCATTATGTATATCTAAAATGTACTAATAAAATTAATTAATTAAAAAATATTTTTCTGACAGCCAAATGCCTGAAAGTTGCCGTCTTCCGGTGGACAGTGCCCCCGCACAACCTCCAGCCTTGGAGGATGACATGGACACTGAGTGTGACTTCATAATGGTCACGTTCCTCCCCCTCAACCTGACACTTCTTCTGCAGCCCATGGGCCAGCAAGTGATCTGCAACTTCAAGAAGCTGTGCACAAATCCGCTTGTCACCAGGAGTTTTAATGTCAGTGAAGAGAGTCCTTGACTCTGAATGCATTCTGGAAAAACCGTTTCAATGTCCTCCATGGCATCAAGCTCACTGACAAAGCCTGGGAAGATGTCATCTACTGGACTTTAAACTCAGCCTGGAGGCACCGTGGCCAGAATGCATCACTGAACGTGACTTTGAGGGTATGATGCACAGGTGGTGGGGGAGATTGTGTCCATGGGCAAGAGCAGGGGTCTGGACGTTGATGGTGCAGACCTGGAGGAGCTTGCTGAGGACCATAAGGAGGAGCTGACCATAGAAGAACTTGCTGTACTCAAGTGAGAAGCAGAAGGTGCTTGTTGAGGAGCATCTGCTGAGGAGGAGGAAGACAGGGAGGGGGTTAGCATTGATGCGATAAAATCCACTGGAAAAAATGGAATGAGTACCAAGATTTCTTTGAGAAGCGCCACCCCAACATAACTGTAATGAACAGAGTGTTGAATCCAATGGACGATAATGTGGTCCCTCATTTCTGGAAGGCTGTGCAGCACAGGAAAAAGAGAGATTTTTCAACAAAATTGATCCTGCAGCTAAGAGACAAAGAAGAGAGGAAACCCCTGAAGGAGATCTCCTTGATGTCCTTATGAAGAGAGACTCTCCCTTCAAATTGTAACCTCCTCTCCGCCCACCTTCTTGTTCTCCATGCCAGAAGTCACCTCAAGCAAGGTTAGTGCTCTCTCTCTTCATACTCTACTGTACTGTACTTTGTTTCATATTTTTGTAGTTAAAAAACACATGTGGTTCAGAATGGTTTAACCTTATTTACATTGAACCTTATGAGGAAATTTGATTCTGTTCCCAAGCAGTTGGGTTCACCAGTTGGATTCTGGCAATCATGGAACAAATTAAGTTCATGAACTGAGGTACCACTATATTCATTTACATTTTAGTTTAAGTGCAAAAGTGAGATTACTCTTGACATGAATCTCTCACTTTTTGCAGAGTAGGGGTGCTGGGGAATAAACTCAAGACCTTTCACTTGCTAGGCAGGTTCGCTACCATTGAGCTAAATCCCCAACAAATCTCTCACTTTTAAGAACCAGTAGAATGCTGTAGATCTAAGGTGATTCATCTATATTCAGTGTGAAAGGAAATTACTGAATAAAATTTGGGGAGCAGGGCAGAGGGGAAAAGTGGAACCCACTCTACTAAGTGTTCAGACCACTTTTATAGATGGAAAGCCATAGAAGCTGGCCTGTGGTTCCCTCTAACTGCTGCCCACGAGACCCTGCATGGAGCACAGTGAGGACATGTGGGGGTTTCCTCCACAGGCGCACATCTGTCCCTTTCATGAGCCTGCACACTGCACCCTTGTTGCAGCCGAGGCTCGGCATGGCCAAGGAGCCCACCTCTGAAAGGGCAGTCTGTGCAGCAGACGTGAGAAGTAACTTTCCATTGCTCTGGCTTTCCTTCTGTTTTTAGAAGTGCTTGCTTATAAAAAGCCCGGTTCTCTAGTATAACGTGTCCATTTTTTCCTGCATGCTTGAGTCAGCAATTAAATCAGTTTCATAATAACACATGTGAATTTAGCTTTGCAACTTGAAAGTAGGATCCTAAAGACTGGAATGTGGTTTGGAAATAAACTAGTTTGTCCTTTCCAATCCAAAGCAAACTCCCCTTGTTCAGCTTCCAAAATCACCAAAACCCGAGAATGTTCAAGCAACCAAAGGAATATTGTATGAAGAAATCTGATGATAAGAAACAGTGAAACTGGGCTAGGGGTGTAGCTCAGTGGTGCAGTGGTTTCCTAGCATGTACAAGATCCTGGATTCCATCCCCAGCACTACAAAAACAAAGCAAAAAGCAAAGAACAAAAAACAAAAAGCCAGGGAAATCCAGTGCGTAATACTTTTGGCATTAGTATTATACACAGGGTCTAACAGTAACAAGATCACTTACTCACTCAACCATTCATTCATCTATTTGGAGAAGTTTCACATATGGATTAACCAAAAAAAAGGTCCTGGCAGATGGTGGAGCACGTACAAGCTGTGCTGGCCAGCACAGTAGTTGCTAGCCACAAAGAGGTATTCCACGTTAAACTTAAATTAACTCAAATTAGAAATTCAGTTCCCCAGTCACGCTAGCCACAACCAAGTCTCAACACCCATGTAGGACCTGCAGCTGCTACACTTGACTGTGACATGGAATGTGTCTGTCAGCACTGAGGTTCTCCTGGACAGTGCTGCAGGGAGGAGAGACTATTAGAGTCACCTGAGTATACCATTGGTAAATAATTTTGAATCCACTGTCTTTGTAAGCCTCAAATCGTAGTCTGAAGAGTCATTAATGATTTGATAGTATTTTTTTTAAAGATGTGTGAAATAATCTCTTCTAAAGACCTATGATACGACCGTACAGAATGTTGGGAAATGAAGTAATGTTGTATTTACAAATACTTTTCAAAATTCTCATGAAGATCTAGATGTCACCTCTTTGAAGCATTCTTAGTTTCCCCATTCATTCTGGTGGTGTGAATGTCTTTAATTCCAGGGGAATGTAGGAATGTTTGGGAAGATGGTAGGTGTCTTAGCCTGTTTGTGTCGCTGTAACATAGTGCCTGAATCATGGTTCTAGAGTCTGGGGAGTCCAATGCTAATGGGCCGCAGCTGGTGAGGACCCCCTTGTGGAGGATCCCACACTGGCAGGCAGGAGGGTAAGAGGGTGCCAGAGACAGCAGAGGGGCCCAAATTCACTGTTTATTCAGCAACCCACTCCTGGCATAAAATCCACTCCCACAGTACTGTCATTATCCATTCCCTCAGGATCTGCCTTTATGACCTAATCATCTCTTAAAAGTTCTACCCCCAACACTGTTGCACTGGGGATTCAATTCCCAACATGTGGATTGGGGGGGGGGCATGTTCACATCGTTACAGTATCTTTTATCTTTTGAGATGGTTCACTCACTTCAAGAAGCACTATTTTTTTTTTATTTTTAAAATCAAAGCACACGTAGATATTGAGGAAAAGCAGAGAACCTTTCTTTTCCGTTGTGAGCAAAAATTTATCTAGTAACTCCTTTGAAAGAGGTGAAAGAGGTGTCTAAGTTCTTTCTCTGAAACCCCAGTAAGAAAGTCAAAGAAAGCTGGAGATGTATCTCAGTGGTAAAGCATGTGCTTACCATGTGTGAGGTCCTTGGTTCAATCCCCGATGTACACACGCACACACATACACACACACGTAGAATCAGAGATTATCCCAGGTGTTGATCTGGGAATTGTATTTCTTTGAGCAAAATTACACACTTCTTGATTTAGCTTCTGGTTTGTGTAGACTTCAAATTCAAGGTCTCTATTACCCATTCTCTTTCTCATCTTCCTGTTACCCCCAGAACCCTGAATGTAGACTAAGATAACATTTGTAAATGACATCTTCTCTAAGCAAGTTCAGAAATCATTTGGAAAGACACTGCAGTAATTATGAATGGTTGTAAAAAACTGATTTTCTGACAAGGAGCCACTATCTGGACATAGTTATATTCAAGTACATCACTTTCCCTGGATAATATACTCCTTAGAGCTTCTGTCAAGTATGGTCATATAGGTTGTACTTTGCACAAGGAGGCCACATCTAAGGAGGTCTTACATTATAGACATTAAGAATTTGGTACTTATAATAATAAAAGCAATTTCCCAGAAGGTGGCAGTAAAGTATCTTTTTTTAAGAAAAAAGATCAAAACATTATAACAGTTTCCTGCAGGTTGGGATTATAGTGTTTGGCGGAGGGGTGCTGGGGATTGAACTCAGGCCCTTGGACTTGCTAGGCAAGCACTCTACCACTGAGCTAAATCCCAGGATTACAGTGTTTTAAGGAAGAAGTACCTTTCAGTGATTTACACAGAAGCTTGATGTGGGCTGTCATTAGTTTAGGGCCCACATAAATCAAATCATATGTCTTAATCTATATCTATATCTGTGTCTATATCTATGTCTGTATCTGTATCCGTATCTATATATCTGAAATTCTGGCTTCCAAAATGCTAGAGTTTTAACTAATCTTTGTTAATGTAATAAAATAACATCATGTATTATATGTATTATACAGTCTCTTAGTCCATTCAGGCAGGCTGATTTGTAAGCAACAGATACTTACTTCTCACAGTATCAGAGGCTGGAGGTTCAAGATAAGGACTAGCAGTGTCTGCTGAGGGCAGGGATCCTGACTCACAGCCAGCCATCTTCTTACTGTGTCTCCTCACATCGTAGGAGGGATGAGGGGTCTTTCTGGGGCCTCTTTTGTAAGGGCACTAATCCCATTCATGAGGTCCCTGCTGGCCTTCGGATCAACCGCATTCTGGAAACCCCACTTTGTAATAATATCAATCCGTGCCCTGCTCTCAAGGGGCTGTGCAGCTGTTTGCTCCTTGACCTCACGCCTAGAGTCAAAGAGATTGAAACAGGCACTCAGAGGATTAAAGTTTAGCAGAGGTACTAGTGCTCGGCTCCTGCCCAGGAACTCTAAAGAGCAGGAAGGCTGGAGGGCAAGAAATGGGTCAAACAGCTGCTTGGTCAGCAAAGCCAACAGATTGCTGCTATGCTGGCATTGGCCAAAACTCAAAATTAGTTTCTTATCTTTTTTTTGGGGGTTGGGGGTGGTTGCTGGGGATGGAACTCAGCGCCGTACACTTGCTAGGCAAGTGCTCCACCACCGAGCTAGATCCCCAGCCTCAAAAGAATTTGTTTCTTATGAGCACAGATGCGGACCACTTTGGAGACCACTGGGACAATCTGACACCAAAACAAGGGGGTCAGCAGGCAAGCAGGACTCGCACAAGGAGAGTCTGTGTGGGGCAGGCCACCGGGAGACCTGGGCGGAGGGCAGGGCAGGTGGAGCGACAGAATGGAACCTCCCAGTCTGGCAAGTTACAGTTCACACGACCCCAAGAGAGTCCCCTCTGATGACTGCGTGAGCAGCCTGGAGAGAATGTCTGCTGTAAATATCTCTGTTGTCCAGAAATCCTGAAGCCCTCTGCGATAGAACCTGTGGATGGAGAATCTTCCCAGCGCCCCACCCTGCCCTCCATCCCCAGAGCAGCAGTGTGGTCGCTGTGAGTGGCAGGAAGAGGGAAGGAAGAACAGCCTCACCCAGCTACCTTCAAGGGCATTTCGCTGCCTGATTAAGGCTGGATTTTCAATTTAAGTCGTCTTCCTGCTCCTTCCAAGCTGCAGCCCGCAGGCAGGTCCAACGCATGGGGCTGAGAGAAGAGTTGTCTTGGACTGTATATAAAATATGTAATATAGCTAAGATATATGTAGCAAAGCTTCCTTTACTTTAAAATTTTTTGTTATAACACAGGCCTGTGCAATCCATGGGCAGCAGGCTGACCACAGTGGGCTCCGATCCTAAAATGTGATCAGAAAAATCAAGGGCCCACCTGAGCTTTGTTTAGTTGGGGACAAGGGTAGCACTCAGCAATTCTTCCACTGACTAGTTGGTTTTGTTGTTTTGGTGGTGCCGGGGATGGAAGCCAGACACAAGCTAGGCAAGTGCTCGGCCACGGACCCCCAGCCTCCTCCACTGAGTAGTTTTTAAAGCAGCAGGAGCCAGAAGTCGAGTTGGGGTTTCATGATATCGCAAGAGTTTTTTTTTTTTTCCTTCAGTGTGCCTTATATATGCTGTACAGAGTTCTTTATATTACTTAAGCAGTTAATTTCTGTAAAAGAGTCCTATAGTTTACTTTTTAAATAAAAACTAAAACAAAACAAAACTTTTTTTTGGCAGCACTGGGGATTGAACCCAGGGGCACTCTATTACTGAGTTACATGCACAGCCCTTTTTATTTTTTATCTTCAGAGAGGTTCTTGATAAGTTACCCAGAATGGGCTCAAACTTGTGATCCTCTGGCCTCAGCCGCCCGGAGTGCTGTGATTGTAGATATATACCATTATGCCCAGCTTTTTAAGTAAAACTTTTATCAATATGAGAAACATTTATAAAGCTTGAACTTTTTATAATAACATACCTCTTGTCTAAATTTTATTTGATATAAACAATTCCTTTTTTCTAATCATTTAAAAATACTATGATACATTAAAATGGTATGATATTTTGCTAATGCAATGTTTTTATTCCTATCACTTTTAAGGCAGCTATTATTTCTCAAATAGTTTCATTCTTCATGTTTAAGCCGAGCCCTGAAAATCAAGTTCTTCTCCATTATTTTGAATTTTATTACATCTTTACTTGTTTTGAATGTAATGTTCCTTGCTCTTTTCCTGCCTCTCATATTTCTGTTCCATGTTCTGCTTTGGGATTTGTTGGTTTGGTTTTGCATGGGGGGGCGTGTGTGCAGTAAATTAGTTTAACACCTAGAGATGAAATTGGAATCCATGCCCTGATCCACAAAGAATTAATATTAAACTTCAAAAGTAAACATAGTAGGAGAACGTGTTCCTTCCCTTATTTTTGGAAGTAAGTAGAATAAACCTTTCAGAAGCATCATTAGTTTAAAAAATAAACTGATTTGTGTTTAGAAAGGAAAAATGAAGCACAGGACCTTAATCTTAACTTTACTATTTAGTTGACAACTAAATATTAAGCATATCTTAACAAAGTGGCTTATACAAAAAAAAAAAAAAAAGTGTGAGTAAATGAATGACTCAGTGAATCTGAGGGCTGCACTCTTCAGTGCTGAAAACAAGGATGCTAGGAGCTCAGAGGAAAGAGCAGCCGCCAGGGCTGGAGGAGTCATAGCTGCAGAGAGGAAGTGGAGCTGGGCTATTTAAAAGGAGAGGAAGTTTCAGATAATTTGTGGTGAAGACAGCATAGGAATGTCTATAGGTCTGTAGGGTGATTTGAATATCCAAAATTGCACCTTCTAAAAAGAGGCTTTCCCAACCATTTGTTCCAAAAAGCATCTCCCTCACTCCCATCATTCCTCAATACCTTTACCCCGCTTTACTTCTTACATAACACTTATCATGATCTAAAATTTTACTTCCTTATATATTATGCCACTTATTTGTCTCCCTGTTTAGTTCTTGTATCTTTTATAAAAATATAAGTTCCATGAGATTAGAGGTTTTATCTGTCTTAGGTACCACTTTGTCCCCTCTGCCTAGACCTGAGATGTCTAATACAGTAGCCATGTGGCTATTTAAATTAGAATTAACTAAAATAAAATAAAATACAAAGTAATTTCCCCAGCCATTTGAGCCTTATGTCAAGTGCCACTAGCCGCATGTGGCTGGTGGCAACCACAATGGAAAGTATATCAGTCAGCTTTCCATCCCTGTGAAAAAAGCTCCTGAGATGCCTGTCTCAAAAAGAAGAACATTTCCACCATAGCAGAAAGTTACCTTGGACAGCACTGATTTAGAGTAATAACTAGTACACAGAACATGCTCAACAAATATTGAATGAACGAATGTTAAATAAATGAAAGTGGTTGCATTTACCTTTTTAAACCTCCTGTTTTCTGAAGTATGATGAGAACAGTAAATACTGTGAGGATTCACTGAAGTAATGAGGTGAAATGCTTCATACACTAATAATGACACTGCTGCGAATTATTATTATTGTAATTCGAGCTTCCCTGGGCTTCGTGAATCCATGTGTATGAATGTGGTTATGTAAATAGGAAGGACTCAGTTCACTGGCTCTCGCCCTGGCCCACATGGCACACACGGCTTTCTTGAGACACTTCCTTGACAACTGCCACTTGGCATTGATGATAATCAGGCCATCAATGTGTCTCCAAAAGTATTCAGATTCCCAACTTGAAAAAAAAGTCTATAGGTCAAAGTACCTACAACATCAAAGTATTTATGCCCCCCAGGAGCCTTTGGTTGATTATCTAGTCTTCGTGGAGCCCCATACCAACTCACAGTGTTCTCTTGCCCAGGTTTTGCCATGTGAGCAGCAAGGCACAGGTGCGGGTGGCTCCCTGCCCTGCAGCATTCCTCAGGACCACCTCTCTGTCAGTTTGCAGCTGCAGCTACTTGCACCAATATTCGGCAGACGAGAGATCACTAGACTGGGTTCTTCCATTACTGGAGGTTAAGGTCCTTACTGACCACCACTCCCTCGAAAAGTGGGAGACAATTTTTTGTGGAAAGAAAAGGGTTTATTCAAGGCTAGCTCTGAAGGAGACTAAGAGGCCTTTGCCTCTACTCTCTGTCTTCCTGTGTTCATATGTGCAAGGGCGTGTATTGTGAGGAGAGTGAAGAGGAATACAAGAAAATAGTCCAGGAAATTGCCACACTGTTTGATCTCCTGGTCACCCTCAGTTCCCTCCCTTTCTTGTCAAAACAAAACAGAAGCCAGGTGCAGTGACCCCAGCACAATGGGAGGTTCAGGTAAGAGGATCACAAGCTCAAGGCCAGCTTGGGCGATTTACCCAGAAGCTGTCTCAAAATAAAAAGAAAAAAGAAAAAGGGCTCTGGATGTAGCTCAACACAAAGGCAAAAACGAAACAGAACAAGAACAAATCAATAAACAACCCTTCTCCAAACCTCAGCCTCCTTAGGCCAAAATCCACATTTTCTTTTCAAATGGATGCACTGCTTTCCTGACAGGTGTGTTACTTCTCTGTCCATCTGTCTGAGCTGAGGAGAGGATGGAGTGGCCATTTCAGCTCTCAGCTTGGGGGGAAGTTGGAGAAACAGCCTCTTAACAATAAATCCTAATTTTTAAGGATTCATCTCAAACTCTTGGTTACACTTCATGCCCACTTCATGCCATCACATGGGCCTGCTTGGCCTTCCCCTTTGCCTGTAGAAATTATTTACAGACTAGATATTTTCAGGCTGCAGACCTAATCGGTTCCTTAGATAGTGCCCGGCCAATGGGCTTCAGCAATAGCTCACCTCCAACTCACCAAGGCCTTTATCTTACTTGTGAATAACTTAGGGTACAAATGGAGAGATGTTGATTCATTTCTTCAAATCTTTGCCTTGGACTCCGTTCTCAAGTGTGTAGGCTGGAGAGGCTGAAAACAGCTGAGTTGAGTGTCTTCACTCCGACTGCCTGGAGGTGGGGAGGCAACCTGGACTGGGGTCCAGGTCTCCACTTGTTACAAGGACCTGACTTTTTGACATGCTCTTTTCTGCCCAGTTCTGCTTCCTTTAGGCTGGAGAGTGGGACTGTATTCAAAACTTCCTTTCTTCCTCAAGCCCTTTCTGATTAAAGATATTTACAGCTATCTTTATATCAAAGGCAATTCTCAGAGCTTGAGGCCTTATCTACTGGATTTATCTTAGTTTTCCATCATTGATAGGAGTTTGGAGCTGTTTTGTTGTATAGAAAAGATGATTCAGGAGCTTGTTTTTATTTAAATAATTATTATACAATTTATTAAAGTTAAAATACCAACACCCCTTAGATTATGAAGGTCATCGGGAAATCACATATTTTTTTAAAGTATGGAAAAAAATTTTAAGCCACTTTTTTAGGATTTAAAAAAATTATTTTTTTTAATAATTTATTTTAATGGTACATTTTAGATGTACATAGTGATAACATTCATCATAGGGGATTTGTACCTGTACATGACATATCTTGTTGCTTCTTTTTTTCCATTCCCCTCCCCTCCCTTCACCCCTCCTCCCTCCTTATTTACAAAGGCTTTGTTTCCATTTTTTCCTTCTATTTCTTATTTCTCTTAACAATCACTTTTAAGAGGTCTAAATTAATTAAAGACAGGGTTTTAAGAGATTTTTGTTTCGTTTTTGTGGTGTTGGGGATCAAACCCAGGATCTATGCATGTTAGCAAGTGCTCTACTACTGAGCTAAAGCCCCAGCATCCTCAATATTTTTAAAGCTGCATCTCTAAATATATGGTATTAAATTTCCTCTTTGTGCTTTCCAACTAGTTAGACCTAACCCTTCGAAATACTTAATCAGCCTTATAATCTAACAAATAGAACTTATAAAGGACACAAAAGTGATCTTGACGTTGTCTTAGCTGTTCCAAAACTATGCAAGATATTAGGAAGATCTAATTTTTTTTTTAAACCAAGAACATGTATTGGTACATTTTACATATAATGGTTACATTCATCACATTTATTTTGTACCTGTACATGATGCATCTTGGTTCTCCCCCCTCTTCCCTGCCCCTCCCCTTTGTTCCCTCCCTCCCTATTTACAGTAGGTTTATTCTTAATTTTCCATATTTTCCCTTTCCCTTTTCTTTCCTTTGTTGCCTTTCTGCTTTTCCCCCTCTTTCTTTCTAGTATTCCTCTCCTTTGTATATTATCTTCCTTTTATATAATATCTATTACACCTCTTTGTCCTTATTTACAGTTATGATTTCTCATATGAGAGAGACAATTCGATGTGTGCTCATGAGTGTCCGATTTATTTCACTTAAGAGTATGTTCTCAAGAAACATCCATTTATATATGAATGACTCTAGTTTATCCTTTTTTATGGCAGTGTAGTACTCCATAGTGTAGAAAAACCACATTTTCTTTAGCCATTCGTTGGTTGTTGGGCATTTAGGTTGTTTCCAAGACTTAGCTATTA